>OVBE01011643.1:0-13995 GCA_900406425.1 Iberis pinnata
CGTACTACGAAATCGCATTGGTGATCAATTTCTTAGTGATTGTCTAATTTGTTACATTGAAAAAAGTTTACTTGAAGATGTAACCAATGAAAATGTGATAAAAAGGTTTCAAAATATGAGTGAACGTAGAGTATATTTGTAGACGAGTTTTTGACAATTTATAAAATATGTTTTGTTTTGACATTTTTTTGCCCCTGATAAAAATATTTTCTNTTGTGGTACAATTATCTTATTAAACATTTAACAAAAGAAGAATATGTAATAATATTTATATGTCCATATGTTTTCATCAAGAAAACGACATCCAAACTTTTTTGATTATAACAATACACGTTGATGATTTAAATATTATTAAAATTCAAAAGAAAATACGAAATGCATTGAATTAGTTAAAAAGATAATTTGAGATGAACAACCTATAGTAGAAAAAACATTGTCTTGAACTACAAAGTACATACTCTTAAAATGATATATTGTGCATCAATCCAATCCACATAGATGAAAAAGTGTTAAAACGATTTATTACCAATAAGACAACTTACTTAAGTACTTATATAGTTGTTAGATCACTTAATATTGTACATAATCCTTTTAGACCACGTGAAGAAAATAAAAAATTACGTGGATTTGAAGTACCAAATATAAATGCAATTAGAACTTTTATGTACCTTACAAATTGTATTTGACCTAATTTTTTATTAATATTTTAGCAAAACATAATTCGTCACTTATTTGAAATCGTAGAATTGAAATTAGACATCTTTTTCACTATTTACAAAGGACCACTAAACTAAAATTACTTTATCCTCACAAAATTTAAATGATTATTTTGCATACAAAAGATATTTGTCTCACTTTTCATTTGTAAACTATTAAATCCATACAATTTTCTTCTATCTAAAATTTTATTATTATCTAAAATTTTCATATTCCAGATCTTTTCAAATTCAAAATTTATTCTGGAATTTATCTATAATACATTGACTATTATGGGGTCAAAATTTTCGTACCCACTTCCCTTTTACTTTGGTCAAAATTTTCGTACTCTTTAAGTATTTATGGAATGCAATCTAAGCCCATTAAATAGCCCAATAAGTTTAAATCAAAACGATGCGTCGCAACGACATGTCCTTTTTAATTTATTTAACCATTTCTCTTTCTTTGATTCTTTTCGAAAAGCGAATAAATTTATCCCTCATTTTCTCCCAATCTACTTCACTCGCCAAGCCTCGTTTCTTCACCGGAACCCTAGGTCGACTTCTTCCGTTTAAATTTTTCGGTGAGTTTAACTTCTTTTCTACCTTTTCAATTAAATTTTGTAGTTGGCTCACTCAGTTTGGTTTCCGTAACGCTACCGTTCCATTTGATGCAAGAGAGATAGAAAACTGACTCGTATGGTGTTGTTGTTTTTTTGGTCAAGCAGTATATGAACATACGATTAGGGAACAGCTGAGGTCTGACGGCCAGGTTTTCTTCACCGAATGGAGGGAGGTAGCGTCTTCAAACACTCTTGTTTCGGTACTTTTCGTTTCCTACTGTTTATTCCACTCAACGTAAAGTGACCAGAATCTTTTTTTTTTCTTCTTCTGAAATTCATTTTTAAATTACGATGTTGGTCCCTTTATCCTTTGTAATTTGATGAATCCTTTTGTTGTTTATCCTTCTTTCAGGAATAAACCCATGGATTATGATGATAATGACTTTCCAAACCAGAATCTTCATTTAGCTGGTGAAGCTAACAATAAATTTTCTCCAGTATTACAGCCTTATGCTCTTCCAAAGTTTGAGTTTGATGATACCCTTAACGCACATCTGAGGTTTGATAGTTTAGCTGAATCCGAGGGTTTTCTTGGTATTGAGGGTAACGAAGATAATAACTGGATTGAGGACTTCTCACGGGAAAATAGTGGTATTGTATTTAGTTCGGGTGCAACGGAGTCCTGTGCCATTACAAGGCACATTAATGTTTGGTCCGAGGCTACTTCATCAGAGTCTGTTGAAATGCTCTTGAATTCAGTTGGACAGGACGAAGTAATTGTAAGAGAAAACACTACAAAGAAATCTGACACCTCTGATGTACTAGGTCACACAATGGAACAAATGGAGCCTGGTAAGACATGTCAAGATAAGAGTCTTTCCATAGAGGAAACGGCGGACTTACAGCCCAACCCATCAGTGGATGATACTCTAGGTGAGTCCTCTGTGTTAAAGACAGATGCTGGACAGGAACAGGTTCTGGTGAAAGACGACTCTGCCGAAGAGTCATCCATGGAGGAAAAGAATGCCATCTCGGCTTCAAATACCACTATTTTAGAAGCCGTGGATACTGCTGGTCATGATAATATAGGAAGTGAGACAACTGATAGTCTTCTTGACCAAATAGAAGACAAATCTGATGCAAAATTGAGGATAGAAAATTACCATAGTGACACAACTGTACAAACTGTAATTACTTGCAGTGTTGTTGAGTTAAAAGATGAGAAGACGTTGCTTCCAGAGACTTCCAACGACGAAAATTATACTTGCAACCTTATTCAAAGTAGTGGTATCCACAGTCATCCAACTATAGATGCACAGTCATTTTTGGTTGAGGCTCATTCTGATTGCCATATGAACACAGCTTCCGGAGTTGAAAACAGCGAAGCTGAAAATTTTGGTGAAACTGCAAAGCACGATCTTCAGGAGATGGAGCTATCTGATGTCCCAGAACTAGAAAGAGGGGACAAAGCTTTTTCGACTCTTGAAGTAAGTGGACAAGATGTTTCAGCAGATCCCCTTGTCAGCAGTACTCATACTAGCGAAACTGTTGAAGCAACTTTGGAATGTGCTGGGGAATTAACAACTCTAACAAGCAGTGTTTTCGCAGGGAAGCCTGAGTCACCTAGTCAACAACATATTGCTAGTGAACATGAGACTACTTTTCTGACTGAGACACATACACAGATACATCTAGTTAAAACTCTAGGAGTTTATGTTACTCCTATGGACCCAATAGTTGAATCCACAGAAGGTGATGTGTCTAAGATGAGTGACAATAATGAAGATGATGCAGGCATTTCTAATCTCAAGCAAAGTGTGGAGTTGACTGTCAATCCCAATGATGGAGATCAGGACGCCAAGAGTTCGCAACTCCTATCTGAAAGGGTTGTGTCCGATCCTTATGGTTATGTTTCAGAAGGCTCTTCTTCCAAGCTGGCAGAGTCAATGTCTCAGTCTGACCCCAGTACAATGGACAATTCAGGTAATCATATTGTTTAATCCTTTTGATGTTCTCTATTCTCATCATGTGTTTTTTTTCCTTTCTCGTTCTCTCATTACCCTTTGCTCTATTTCATTGTTCTTTTGGGTTACCCTACTGTCACTTGCTGCAATGAGTATGCATGTACATTTCTCATTCACAGGGACTATGATCCATGGGAAAGAATGTGAAGCAATTCCTCTCAATCCGGAAGGATTACAACATCTAAGCCAAGATGGAGCACCTATTGTTAGTCTCACATCTTCAATAGAATCACATATTTTGAAGCCATCTTCTGATGGAAATGGGCTAGGCAGTTTCTCTGAAACTGAAAAGGTTTCATCAGGCGAACCTGAAACTGGTCCACCTGTGGATGCAAGTAGTTCAGGGAGTCAGATGGACCAACAAGCTGGGAAGCATACTGAAGATGTTCTGCAAAGTACAGAATCTGTTGAAGGCGGTCCTGCCTCTGAGGGGTCAAAGGATGCAGTAGATGTTGCTGTCGCTGGGCAAGTTTTGCTGCAGCAGTCTGAGGGAACAATTTTAGAAGGAAATATAGTACCAGAAGTTGTAAATGCTGCTGGTAATGTTTTCTGTTTTGGGCCATAGTATTTCCATATGCTTGTTTCTTTGTACATCTTTGTTCCATGGAGGCCTTACCAGATTTATTTACTTTTTGATTTGTTATTTATGTTGTAGTAATTTTTGCGTTTGTTTTTATTCTCCTCAGAGACGCAGTCACTTCTGGACACGAATGACATAAGTGAAAGGCCTAACACTAGCTCCTCGGCTAATCTTGGGAGTGAAGTGGGAAAAGATGGCATCGAAGAGGAAATTACTGCCACATCAGGTGGGATTATGACAGCTGGGACTCCTGTTTCACACCCCAAAGGTCAGTAAAAAACTTCTCTTTTCTGCAGCTTCTTCTGATTTTTTAGAATGGTTTATTAAGGACATACATATCAGTTATATGAATTAGTGAGCTTCGGTGATATCTATAATATTTGTACTATTAAAGTAAACACTGCACTTTCTAAAGAATACAGTTATTGGAAACTCCTGACCAAGATTTACATGTCTTGTTCTTGGAATGATCAGTGCTTTCTTCTCCTAGATTCGTTCATTAATTTTATGCACTCATTGAAAAATATGCACCTTTTCGTAATATTGCAGGCGATGCAATTGAAATAGGAGATTCCCGTACTATGAATTCTGAACTTTCTGTAAAGCCACATGTGACTGAAACAGAAAACGCTGCTACGAATTTAGGAACTCCTCTTCTTTCTTTCCCTACTGTCAAGTATTCTGAAACTCCAATTAATAAGATTGAGAAAAACAGTGTCACAAAGGCAGAGGATCATAATATTTCAACTTCTAAGTCTGTCGAATCTCCAGTCTTGATAAGAAATGAGATCATCACCAGTGGGGTGAATGTAACTTCCGATCTGCAGAAAGCTACCCTTGTCTCTCCGGTATTTTAATTTATATTTTTTACATATTTGAGTTGTGGCCAATGCGAACTTTGTGGCATTAGTGTGTTTTCATCTTCACATATTATATTTTTGAATCTAGATCATGGTGGAATCTCCTTCAATATCTAGCTTAGAGAAAACAGCTGCAAAGTCTTCCAAAACAAAATCTGACCGCAAACCAAGACGAACATCTAAATCTGCAGGAAAAGAGGCTTCGAGAAAAGGAACTACTGTAAAAGGGGAGATACCTTTTCAAAATTTTCAAAGTGGAGGCAAAACAAATGCTGTTCATCAAAGTTCTGCTGGTTATATTCAGATGACACAGTCTACTGAGAAGCAGCAAAGTCTTCATACACCTGCTCAAAAAGCTGTTGGGACCCTTTCAACCCCCACAGCAAGCCTGCCAGATCTGAATTCCTCTTCTTTCTCAAGTATTTCCCGTCGAACTTTCACAGACTTGCAACAAGTGCAGTTACGTGCTCAAATATTTGTCTATGGGGCTCTGATGTAAGTTCCTTGTTAGTCTTTACTTGTTCTCAAGTCTTGTTGAATGTTGAGTCAGTGAGATTCTAGAGCAATCTCACTCATAGGTATTGGACATCTTACTCTCTTGCAAAAGCTTGATTGTTACTTTTTTTTCTTTTACAGTCAAGGCACAGCACCGGACGAAGCTTATATGATAGCCGCATTTGGTGGTCCAGGTAAGATTGTTGTTCTGTAACCTTTTGTGTTTTCCATGTCTGGGACAAAGGATGTTCACTCTGCACTTTTCTAGATGGTGGAAAAGGCAGTTGGGAAAAAGCATGGCGTGCTTGTGTTGTAAGGGCCCAGAAATTGCTTGTTGCTACTCCTGAGACCCCATTGCAATCACGTGCAGGTTTCTATTTGGTTTAATTCTGCATCATAAGAACTTATTGTATGCTTAGTTTTTAACTTGCTGTTAGCATTTCTGATCCAAATTCCCTAACTTATATCTCCAGGGAAGTCGGAGACTCCATCACTGACCCACACCAGTAGCAAAGAGAGTTCTGCGACAAATCCCATAATTCCACTCTCGTCACCTTTATGGAGCTTATCAACTTCCGTTGATGCTTTACAAGCAAGTAGCGTTCAAAGGGGTTCAGCTTCTGGTCACCAGCCATTGCCTTCTTCATCGCATGCTCACCAAACTTCACAAATTACACCTGCTTGGATGTCGCCTCTCCCTTACCGCACCCCTTGGCTTGCGTCTCCGCAAACCAGTGGGTTTGATATTGGTTCTCGTTTCCCTGTTTATCCGATCACTGAACCTGTAAAATTTACTCCTGTGAAAGAATTATCCTTGCCTTACTCTGGTGCGAAGCATGTTAAGAGTGGAACTTCTAGCAATGTTTTTAAGGGGCCACCAGCACTTGAGCCAACGAGCACAGTTGTAGCACCTTCTCAACATTCCACTGGGATGAAATCAAGGAAACGGAAGAAGGTGCCAGTCTCTGTGGAGCCTAGTCCAAGCATTTTGAATTCTTTAAAGCAGACAGAATTAGCTGTCTCGCCTCTTGTTTCAATGTCGACATCTGTACTTAATGCAACTGCTCTGGCTAAAACGGGTTCTAGCGCAGGCATCCTGCCCAATGTTGTTTCTGTCACTGCAGTCCCTATGAACCTGGTCTCTACGTTTCCTGAGAAGAAATCTTTCCCATCTCCAGTTTTTGTTGGTAACGTTGTACCTGAAGTTAAGCAGAGATCTGTCTTGTCAGAGGACACTGTTGGTAAACTCAAGGAGGCTAAGATACACGCAGAGGATGCATCTGCTCTGGCTGCTACAGCTGTTAGTAACAGCGAATACGTATGGAAGCAGATAGAGCTACAAAGGAACTTGGGCCTCCAGCCAGAAACTCAAAGCAGGTTAGCTCTGGCTGCTGTTGCCATAGCTGCTGCTGCTGCGGTGGCAAAAGCTGCAGCTGCTGCTGCCAATGTCGCAGCTAATGCTGCATTGCAGGCAAAATTAATGGCTGAAGAAGCATCCCTTCCAAGTTCTTCTGTTCAGGGTAATGAACTCCCCAAGTCTACAGATTATATTGTTCCGGGCCAGTTTACTACCCCACTTTTGAAGAGTGAGACTGCGGCAGGTAGCTCCAGTTTGGTTCTTATTGCTGCAAGAGAGACGGCTAAGAAAAGGGTTGAAGCTGCCACAGCTGCTACCAAGCGTGCTGAAAATATGGATTCTATTGTCAAAGCAGCTGAACTGGCATCAGAGGCGGTTTCACAAGCTGGAATACTAGTGTCAATGGGTCATCCTCCGTCGCTCAGTAAGCTGGTGCAGGCGGGTCCAGGTAATTACTGGAGGCAAGCTCAAGAATCTCAGGAAGGGCAGCCTACTGAAACGGGGGTGTTACAGAAAGAAACTGCCGGTACGAGTGATGGAACTTTCGCTAGTCCCAGAACTGTGCAAAGTTTGCAGACTGAGTTGGATGGCTCTGTGAAAAAGGCAGTTGGTGTAACTGGTCCAGTTTCTGCCATTGAAAAGGAAACAAAGGGACAAAAGGGTCAAAATGGTGCAGACTTGGCTGAAAACATTGCTATGGTTTGTGAACCAGAAGCTGGATCAAAATCTTTGATTGACACTGAAACTGAAAGTGAACAAATGATGGGAACAACAAATGATGAGGACATTAAAAAGGGTTCTAATGTAGAGGTTTGTGCTACATTTGTATATGTACACTGTTCTAACTGCTCGTAGTTGGTTGTGTAGCTTCTGTAACAGAGATGTAACTCGTTTGCAGGTTTTCAAGGAAGAACCTGGATTAAGAACTGCTTGGTACTCTGCCAATGTATTGAGCTTAGAAGATGATAAAGCTTATGTGTTGTTCAGTGACCTTTCTGTAGAGCAAGGTCTGTTAATTATCACATGGTTTATTTTATGTTATCAATATCATCAACCAATCTTTTCCCTCGCAAATTGCTCAAGTATATGATAAATTATATTTCCATCATTATATTTTATCATTTGCATGTGCAAATTTCTTGAAAGGATGTAGAACTGATTACTAAAGCTTGTGTGAAGAGGCTCCATTGATTGATCTGTGTATTTTATCGTTTATCAGGAACAGATAAGCAGAAGGAGTGGGTAGCCCTCAAAGGTGAAGGTGATGAGGCCCCTAAGATAAGAAGTGCTCGTTCGATTACTGCCGTGCCATATGAAGGAACCAGGAAGAGACGTAGAGCTGTCATTGGGGATCGTGTTTGGAAAATTGGTGATAGGGTAGACTCTTGGGTACATGACTGGTAATCACTGTCTCTGTTACATGTTTTGATGCTTTCCTATAACAGTAATCACCCCAAACAAAAATCTGTACATTATTTTCAGTTGTCCGTTTTGTGAACTCTTATTCATAGTACAAACATTGAAAGCTTGATCTATATATCTTTTGTTTCCCTTCAGTTGGTTGGAAGGTGTGATCACAGAGAAGAACAAGAAAGATGAAAATACAGTCACTGTGCATTTTCCTGGTGGGTAAAGAAGAACATACCTCATTTTCATGCTGTTAACTGCTTATATGATCCAATGTGCTCTGAACTTTCTTCTTCTTAAATAAAAATTCTGCAGCACAAGGAGACACTTTGACAATCAAAGCTTGGAATCTTCGTCCTTCTCTTGTGTGGAAAGATGGAAAGTGGAGTGAATGTTGTAGTTCAGGAGAAAACTCATCACATGAGGTATTTTCACTATTTTGTGGATCCAATGGCTTCTTTTTCGGGTGCTTTGCTTTGACTATTTTGTCAAACTAAATAATTTGAATTGCAGGGTGATACGCCAAAGGAGAAGCGTCCTCGATTAGGAATTCCTGCTCTTGTGGCAGAAGGAAAAGACACGAGTACGAAGATTGTTGATAATCCGGCTTTGGGGAAACTGCCAGAGACTGGTGTTCTTGACCTCGGTGTTTCAGGGAATACATTTAACATCGGAAGGAGTACCATTGAAGAGAATAAGCCCGTTCCACTTCGAATGAAGAGAACTGGTTTACAAAAGCAGGGATCAAAAGTGATTTTTGGAGTCCCTAAACCTGGAAAGAAAAGGAAATTCATGGAAGTGAGCAAACACTATGTTACTGAGACAAGCTCAAAAACTCGGGAACGGAGGGAACCAGCTAAGCCTTTGAAACCAGCTGTGACCCAAAATTTAGGATCAGGGAGCTGGAGAATGCCTTCTAAAAATGTTTCCAGAGATAAACAAACAATAACACCCAAGCCCAAGACTTCCAAACCCGCTCCGAAGACGAAAGAGAGACCAGGCGCTGCAGCTAGTAGGACAATACCCCGCAAGGACTTGCATGAATCTGATGATGTCGCTGATCAGAATGCGGAGAACAAGGATCCTGCATCTGGAACAGTGGAAGAGCAAACCACATCATCCTCACAAGATACTAATAGAGGGAAAGGGGCAAATGCTACAGGGAGGCTAGCCAAGATTGAAGAAGATAAGGCGTTGGCTGAGAAATCTTCAAAAATATCAGACGGAATGGAGCCACGTAGATCTGTCCGTAGGATTCAGCCAACTTCTAGAGTAAGTATATGAGAGAGACCATTTATGTATGTTGGAATCTGTGCAAAGATATAACTTTTCTTTATAACTTGTGTCCGTTGCTCTGCAGTTACTTGAAGGTCTGCAAACGTCGATGATGACATCAAAGATTCCTTCAGTATCACACAGCAAAAGTCACCAAAGTCAAAACAAAAAGTAACTATAGAGGTGAGATGTTATAGTGAGCGTCCTAATAACATGGACCTAAAGACCATATTCAACTATATTGTGTTGTTTTGGGCAGGCAAGTGAAGGAAGTGCACATAAACTGAAGCTAAGGAAAGAAAAAGAGGCAGCCTTGGCTGCTATGTAGGATGTTATTATATTTAATGTTATGCTCGAAAAAGAAAAAACTTCTTTGTTGGTTGGGAGAGACGTCAAAACCATAGGGGAAGAGAAATGTTATTTGTAGGGTGTGCGTTTTGGTTGATTATTAGTCAGATGATGTTCTCTCACTCTCTTATCTCTCTTTCTGTCTCAGAGAGACAACAAGAAGTTTGTATATTCGTGACATTGCTTAGGAATAATACTTTATTGCCTACGTTTTCTTTATCATGTGATGATTGTTTCAAGTTCTTTTTGTTTGGTATGATTATGTATTAATGAAGTTTGCCTTTGTCATTGTCATATTACGATTTTTTCCACATGGGCTCATTACCTGGTCAGGTAATAATCTAATACACGATAGATCCCAATAGATAAACAGAATAAGTGTGTTTTCTTTTAATAGTTTAAAAAATTTGAAAAAATATAAATCCATTCTTGAATTTTCTTGGAGAAATTTTTAAACTCTTATTTTGTTTGGTGTTATTGATTAATAATAAGTAGTATTGTATTAAGCATGCAGATGACTACTTTGTAACAATCTTGCAACGACTTATTGGATTTACTGGAAGTGTTTAATTGATCAGTGTTGCATTTTGCACCAAGCGCTCGATTAGACAAAATCAGTCGTCGGTGATAATCTGCGTAATTTAACCACACACGAATATAAAAAGAAGGGGCCAAAAACAGGCTTAAATTATAACAAATACAAAAATACAATTTGTTTTTCTGTTCTTTTTAGTTTCGTTTTCGTATAAGTCTATTTCAAATAATTAATGGCACATAAAAGAAGTACACAAGAATTTAGAGGAAATGAAGAGCAAAAAATATGGTGGAGTGATCAGAAGTCAGCAGAGCCTGGTGAACGAGGGAAAGGAATAACATCTCTGATATTATCAATTCCAGTGGCAAATTGGACCAGCCTCTCAAACCCTAACCCAAATCCTGCGTGTGGAACTATATAATACAACAAAAAGTGTTTCATCAGTCTCCAAGTTTGAATTCATTGAAGAAGAGGTAAGAAGAAGAAAGAAGACCTGAACCATAGCGGCGAAGGTCAAGATACCACCAGTAGCTTTCTTTATCAAGTTTCAACTCATCAAGCCTAGCTTCCAATACCTCAAGCCTTTCCTCTCTTTGACTTCCACCTATTAGCTCTCCTATCTTTACCCAAAAACATATAAATTATCAACAACTTCTTCTTATCTACATGATTTTTTGTTGCTGTGTTATCTTAATCTTACCCGAGGTACAAGCATATCCATTGCTGCTACTGTCTTCCCATCATCATTCTCTCGCATATAGAACGCTTTTATCTCCTTCGGATAGTCTCTTATTATCACAGGGCGACCCCCAAATGCCTCTTCTGTTATGTATCTTTCATGCTCGCTCTGTAAATCCAACCCCCACTTCACCTACAAGTACCAAATCTATCAGACAAAGCATCCATATAAATACCGAAAACAAATAGGCATTAGCAGTACAACTTGTATGAGAACAAGAGATGCAAAAGCAAGTAAAGCCTTTTACCGGGAATTCGAATTTCTTGCTTGCTTTAAGAAGAAGTTCAATGGCATCAGTATAACTCAGCTGTAGAAAATCTTTTTCAACTACATCCTTTAACAAGGGAAAAACAATCATAATATCAGCCAGTGAAAACTTCTTAATCTTCTTTTTTTTATTATAGAGTGAAAATCAGAGGGCATACACTCAAACGACTAATAATTCCTTTCTCAATCCATGTATCAAAAAACTCCATGTCTTCCTTGCAATTATCAAGTACGTATTTTACCTATTAGAACAAAAAGAGAGAAATTACAATCATATCTAGATGACGTTACAAAAATGACAACCTCATACATAGTTTGAATGAAATATAAAGTGAAAGAGCAACATACGACGTACTGGAGGTAGGCAGTGGCACAAGCCATGTCATCATCGAGGTCAGCAAAAGCAAGTTCTGGTTCAATCATCTTAAATAGTAGAAAACAGATCTTCAGAAAAATGCACTTATAAGTAAAAAACGCAATTGTGAGTTTGATTGGAGGGTGACTGACCCAGAATTCAGCCAAGTGCCTGGAAGTGTTGGAATTCTCAGCTCGAAATGTAGGACCAAATGTGTATACCTATAAAGTTATTGATGAGAATTTAAACAGTTAACAACAAGAATCTAGCTCACAATCACTCGAGAAGTCAAATCTAACATCTGAGAGAGCGGTCGCATAAGTTTCTCCATTAAGTTGCCCTGAGACGGTCAAGAATGCTGGTTTCCCAAAGAAGTCCTGAGGAGTTATACAGCCATGAATTCAAATTAATCTCTAATCATTATTGAGATACATAAGATATGGAGCTAAAACACACCTGAGACCAATCAATCAACCCTCCCTTTGTTTTTGGAATTGCATCAATGGAAGTTTCGGTGGTTTCATGGGAACTGGGAATCTATGAATTGAAGTACATACAGTTTAGTTGCAATTTCATTATTTCTTCCATGCGGAGCTAACAGTTGTTTTTAATGAAAAAAACATAGCTGTTAATGGGATATTACAGAATATTATGAAGTAGAGAGCTTAGTTCCTTACGAGTGTAGTGACACAGAACTGTTCTCCAGCACCTTCACAATCTGATGCTGTAATAATTGGGCTTGCCACCCAAACAAATCCACTTTCTTGAAAGAACTTGTGTGTAGCATATGCCAAAGTATTCCTAACTCTTGCCACCTGAAACATGATGTTATGCATGTCTAAGAACACATAATTTGATAAAGGAAATCTGCAGGCATTTTTCTCCTTTAGAATGCATACAAGTAAAGAGAGAGAAACATTACCGCCCCAAATGTATTGGTTCTTGGACGTAGATGAGCCTTAGTTCTCAAGAATTCGCGGCTGACCCTCTTCTTCTGAATCGGATAGGAAGAGTCACATTTTCCAACCTAGGATAAAGTGAGAACAAAATAACTAAATTACTCTTAATCTCAAGGAGTTTAAGTTCAGGGTTCCAAAGTTACAAGAATCAAAGACGTACCACAATGATTTTCTCAACTTTTAATTCAATCTTTTGCTTTGTTCCTTGGCTTGCAACAAGTGTACCTTGTACAGATATGGATGCTCCAGTCAAAATCGAACCAGATTCTACCTATTGTTCACCACCAAAAACAAAGAACCAGACTAAAGATAATCAATGAGGTTATACATACAAGATACAAAGCCACTGAATTGACTAAGTAAATGAGCATTGTTCGCAGAATACAGTGATTACCTGATCATATCCATCTGCATCCGAATTCATCACACATTGCAAATTTGATAAACATGAACCATCATTTATCTTCAAACAATAAAAAATGCAATTCAAACCACAAAATTTAGTGAGCAATCGAGTAAATTATAATGGTTGAGAATCACCTCGATAAATGTGACACTACTTTGAGATCGAAGTGTTCGAACCCAACCTGTAACGGTGAGACTCTCTCCGACGCGACCAAGACCTTCGTCTGCTCCTCCTTTCACTTCAGATATCCTTAACTTCCTCCTAAATTCTCCAATTTTACTACCAAATCGATTCTCGTAATTCTCTACCTTCTTACCCTCTCCGGAACCGAGAGATTCAGAAACAGCTGTGCAAAAGCATCTCCGGCGAGCATTGGTTGGAGAAGTATGAAAAACTGGGAGAATACGGCGGCGTAGAGGGCGGGAGAGAGAATAAGAATGATTATAAATGGGGAATAAGGATAAGAAGCGGAGAGTAGAGAATGGAGTGAGACGGAGAGAGGACGCCGGCAGAAACGCAACCGTCATTGTTAGCCAATCCTTCACCGTGCGCGCCTTGGATTGTTTGACATTTATAAGCTTTAAGCAAAATAAGCCCGTTTAGAATGCCCAAGGCCCATTATCTTTAAATAATACTTTGAAATCACCTTCTTTTATTTTGTTTTTAAGATTTTATCATATGATTTACTTAAATTATTTAATTTTATAAGTTTATAGTTTTACAGTTTGATAAATATATAGGAATAAAAGGATGTAGAAGATAAATTAATAAATATATGAGACAAAGAGGAATTTCTTCAAATATTATTAAAAGATGTTAAAATTTCAAAAATACCACATCCTCAAAAGTTTTGAAGATATTACTAGAGAAATTTTGAGAAATGCCACTTTCATGATGTCCTTTTTTACATTTGCCACTTTCATTTTTTTAATCATTTTTACCCTTAAAATTAGTGGCAAAATGACTGTTTTACCCCTGATATATTTTTGTTCGCTCAAATAGAAACTTTTGGAATTTCAGATCGTCGGCCGCCGTGCTGCTAGGGCAGAGATCGCCGCCGCTCCAACTCCAACTCCTACTCCGATTCGTCTTCTCACTGTGGAGAAATTGCCTAGATCAAATTGAAACTT
>OVBE01011644.1:0-13994 GCA_900406425.1 Iberis pinnata
TTTTTATTTTTTTTATTTTTTTATTATATATTCTGAAGTTTTTGAAAATTTTAGAATTTTTCATAATTTTTATAATTTTTTATACTTATAATTTTTGAAAAACTTTTTCTGAATTTTTATAATTTTTCTGAATTTTTATATTTTTTCTAAATTTTTAATAATTTTTTCGAATTTTTTAATAATTTTGTAAATTTTTTTGAATTTTCTTATAATTTTTTATAATATAATAATCATTAAAATAATATTTTTAATTAAAAAATATTATTTTTTGCCACGTCATCGCCGGAATTACTGTTCCGGTAAGCATTTTTTTNGGCGGGAACGAAGTTTAAGGTTTAATATGTTAAAATGTCAAAATAAATGTTGAAGTGTTAGTGAAAAAGTGTTAGTGTTTAAGTTGTTAGTGGGTGCCACCTTGAAGGTTTAAAAAGTGTTTTTCCCGAAAAAAAAATGTTAACATAAACAAATAAAAAAAATAAAGGTGTAGCTTTTAAAAGTGGTTATAAAAATCTGTATAACCCATTTAATAAAGTTAAAGACTGATTGACATCTTATGCTGTAGAAAAAAATAGTGTTGTCTACAAAACTCACAGCACCAAACAATCAAGGTTGGTTGGTTTATTGTAGATAAAATTTTTGGTAATAATTTGTAAGTTTAAAATCTATGATTTTAAAAGAAAGCAAAAGTCGCATATTATAGACTTATACAAAAAAAAAAAAAACATAATAAATCTCTGTAGTTTTAAAATCTAAACACTATAAACATCTCTATATAATATATACTATTTCATTTCTCATTTTAGAATGGAGTAACTTCGAAATTGATGTGGGCATTTTACTCCTATTTATTAGTCCCTATTTTATTCTATAAAAATATTCCAAAATTTCAATTTCGTTTTGTTATTATTATCAATATTTACTTCATTTTATTAAATTTAGGAATTGATCTTATATAAAAGAAAACAAAATATTAGTTCAAATATTACAATTAATGCATTTTCCACAACAATTTGATTAATGCATTTTGAAATGAGAAATAAGCTTCTTCATTTTTTTTCACATCGAACAAGCAATTATTGAAATAATTTTTGGAACAATTCAAAAATACCAAACACACTTCACTTCGATTTACTATTCTTCAACTCAGTTAGTATCGCTCCTTGTTTATCTTTGTAGATCGGTTCGAGGTCTTTGTCTTTATTGGCATTTTTCTAGGCATTTCATTTATGGTTCGTTCTTCGTCACCTTTTCTGGTGGTTCTCAAGTTCATATCCTCTTTTGGTGATTCTTTTTGGAATTACTATTATCGTCACTGATGAAGTAGCTTTCTGATTGAGTCTAGGAGGGTGCACCAGATTTTGGTGGTTTTTTCATCTTTTGACCTGATTGTTTTGGAATTTTGTGGTTGTCTCGAGCATTGTTTTTCGCATTTCATAGCCCTTTCTGAGTATGTTTTAGGTTTTATTTTTTAAGTATTTTTAGTATGTAATTGGTTTGTATTAGACTATCTACAAAGGTTGAAACAATTCAACACCCTCTTTTTCACTTTTACTCTTCCACATCATCACCTCTTGATATTACTCGGTTATAATGCATAATATTAGGCATTTATGTCTGCTATTTTGCATTATTCCGAGTATTTTCTTTGTAACATTAGTGTATTTACAATATTTTAGGTGTTCGGGTCGTGTCGAAGCATTTCGAAGCACTTCAGAGCATTTCAGAAGATTTCAGAAGTTTCAGGAGTTATGATCGATCGAGCACATTTCTCAATCGATCGAGCACCATGTGTACCTTCTGCTCGATCGAGCACATTGCTCAATCGATCGAGCACCATGCGTACCTTCTGCTCGATCGGGCAACTATGGTGCTTGATTGAGCAAATGTCCTTGGAAAAATCCGAACTTCTGGATCGATCGAGCTAATTGAAGTTTGATCGGGAAAAATCACAAGTTTCTCGATCGAGCAAATGTGTGCTCGATCGAGCAACCCATCCGAAGAAAAATGAAAATTTCCTATTTTAACAACCCAAGCCCTCAACTTTTTATCCCCAATTTCCTTATTCTATTGTTTTACTTTTATAACTATAAAAGCCTTTTGAATTAGGTTTTATCTTGTTACACTTTTACTTTTGCAAATTTTGAGATCTTTTATTGGGAGAAGAATTCCTGAACCTTGTATCTTGGAGAAAAAATTCTGAACCCTATTTTTAATATATCTATTTTATTCATTTCAATTATGTGTTCTATTCTAACATTGAATTGTGTTTGCTTTCCTATGTCTGAGTAGTTCATTAGTTAGGTTTTAGGGTTTCCTAGGGAAACCATGTTTAAATGTTAGGATTAACTTTGTAGGATTGAATTTGTTAGGTTATTAGTCTAAATTCGTTCTTAATGCATGAATTAGCTTGATCATCTAGTTCATGATTATAGGTTGATAAATAAAAAGGGATTTGATTTTGAAACCTGGTCTAATTTAGATGAATAAGTGTTTTTACTTGCGGGAGTATTGTTTTAAATGCTTATGAACAATTGAATTTGATTGTAATGCATGATCGAATTGCTTTAAAGATGGCGAGAGTTTGTCTCTGGCAATTCGAGCATAGGGTTTAATACTCCGGGAGGAGATTATTCTTTATTCGTTTTGCATGTTGAGAACTATTTTCATTCCCAATCATGCATGTTAACTTGACTTTAAACCTGAATACCTACGAATTTCCCTAATGCCTAACGTCTTTATATTATAGTTTTAAACCGTTTTTTAATTTTCCGTTTTGATTCGTTACAACAATCTCTTAATTATTACTCCCTCTGTTTTACAATACAGGTAGTTTAAGGTTTTGGCACAACTATTAAGAAAGTTGTTTAATTTTAAACTTTTTATGATAAAAACCGCATTCCAAAACAAACCAACCAATAATAAATCATTATGCTGAATATAAAAGGTCACAAAACATAAAAATACATTAAATTTTACATTGAAAAGTGAAAACAACAATTATTTTGAAACAAATTTTTTTCTCTAAAACTACATATATTATGAAACAGAGGGAGTATGCTTTAGCTAGATTTGAAATTGAAACTGAACGTGTACTTTCTGGTTTATGTGGATTCGATACCTATGCTTGCTACATTGAACTGTTCTCTGCAGTACTAGTTTAGGATTAAATTCTTAACCTATCCGAATTTTGGCGTCGTTGCCGGGGACCAATTTTGCCTTTCTAGTTTTTTATTAGAATCTCGTCTAAAGTTTTTATTTTCAGTACTCATCTCGTTCTTCTTTGCTTGTCTTTTTTTTCATAGGTGTATGATCAGAAGGTCTGACAAATCCTCTGAACTGCTAAACCTCAGTAACTCGGAACTTGCAAGGATAGAACGCTCAAACCGGAAAGCAAAGAAAGACGCTAACTCATCCAACTCAATGGTTGATATCGTTAATCAAATCATTCGGGTCGGACCCGAAGGTCAAGTCGATCCACCTGCTTTTGGACTCAATCAGCTGATTAACCAACCGCAAGGTGGTGGTAATGGAAATCCATGCCACAAGGCCAACAAGGAGCTAACATCAACCAAGCTCCTTTGGGGAATCCAAATCCTCAGAACGTCCAGAACGCTCAGAACGTAGATGCAAGGAATTTTGTCCTATATGGAGATCCGGAGAGAGTTAATCAGCTCAATGCTCATAAAAATCCTCTAGTTGGTTCATACAACAATCCTCAAGCTTACTACGCTAACAGGAATCCCATCCAGCCCCCTCAACCTCAGCGAAGGGAATACTCATTCCCTATCCAGCTTGTTCAAATGATCAGTAATCATCGATTCAGTGGTTTACCCACTGAACACCCCATGGATCATATTGACATCTTTGAGGACATCTGCAGCACTATCAGACTCAATGGAGTTACTAGAGATTTCATGCACTACAGTTTGTTCCGTCACTCTTTAGCTGAAAGAGCACTTCGCTGGCTGAAGTCTTTACCTGCTGGATCCATTGTCACTTGGGAAGATTACAAAGCCAAGTTCATCAATCAGTTCTTCACGACTACTAGAAGGAACACCTTGAGGAACAAGATCTCTTCCTTTGCACAAAACCCGGTGGAGTCATTCTATAAATCTTGGGAACGATTCAAAGCCATGCTTCGTGATTGTCCACACCATGGGTTTTCAGATGTAAGTCTCCTCATTACCTTCCATAGAGGAGTTGAACAGAAATACCAGATGTCCTTAGATACAGCTAGCAACAGAGACTTCATGCAGAAACCTGTTCCATATGCTTATCGTCTAATAAAAAAACTTAGCAACCAGAAATAGCAATCATTGCCCAGAGTTTGATCGCCGAAGCAAAGCTCCTACAATGGCTGCTAACTCCGAAATCTCATATTTGAAAGGGGAATTCTCATAAATGAAAGCGTTATTGACTCAACTGCTTAAGAGTCAAACTCAGAAACCGGTCAATGCTGTTGAAGATTCCGAAGCTGCTTGTTTTGCATTCCAAGAACAAGAAACCGTTGTAGTTGAAGAAGAAGTAAGCTACATTAATATCCAAGGTCAGAGAGTGTTTAAACAGGGATACAATCCAGCCTTCAACAAGAACCACCCAAATCTTTCTTGGAGAAGCACCAATGTGGAGAATCCTCAAGACCAAATCTATCCAACTCAGTAGAAATTGTTTGTGCTAAACTTTGGTGCTCAATTTGGTCAAAACTCAGGGAACAATGGTTTCCAAGGAAATCAGAACAGGAACTTTGTGTCTAACTCTAATTCAGGAGGTTTCCCGCAAACCTCTCAGCCTGTATTTCAACAAGTTCCTCAAACTCAAGCTCCTCAAGAGAATTCAGTTGAAATGATGTTCAAGCAACTTCTGGAAGGACAACTACAATTTCAAAAGGTTATACAAGGAGATGTGAAGGAGATGAATCAGAAATTTGAAGCATTGTCTACACATGTGAAGCTTCTAGATACTCAAGTTTCCCAAACTGCTAAAGCGGTAAAGAGACCGGTTGGGTTTCTTCCTGGGAAATCTGATTCTAATCCAAAGAATCAAGAGTTTGTGAATGCGGTGACGCTTAAAAGTGGTAAATATCTATCCAATAATGCTAGAAAAGACCATTTGATAGAAGGTTTTGTTGAAGATTTGGATGAATCTAAGGGAGATGCAGATTTGGAACAAGAGAAAAATGATTCAGAGCAGTCTGCTTGATCAGACACCTTTTGCCCGATCGAGCAAAGTCATCAGAAAATTCTAGGAGCAGTTGCACGATCGGGCACTCCATCAGCCCGATCGAGCAAAGAAATCAGGGAAAATTCAGAGGAAACTGCTCGATCTGGCATACCTTGCCCGATCGAGCAAAATGGTCCAGACCCGATTCCAAACTCCGGAATCCCTGAAACTCCTCCTGCTCCCCTGAGAGCCTACAAACTCATAATTCCTTATCCGGTGAAGCCTAAAACCTGTAGGAAAGACTTAGAAGATGCTAAATGCAAGGATATGATCAAGGAATTAAGTGTTAGACTTCCATTCTCTGATGCTTGTCAAATGATTCCTTCTCTGAAGAAGTATGTGAAAAACATGGTTACAAGCAAGCTAACGTTGGAAGAATGTGCAATGATGATTACACAGGAGTGTAGCTCAATTCTACAAAATCGAATGCCCAAGAAGCTTGGAGATCCATGTAGTTTTGTTCTATCAGTTGAGATTGGAGATATCACATTTGCTAGGTTTCTCTGCAATTTAGGATCTAATGTCAATCTCAAGTCTTTCTCTGTGGCTAAGCGATTGGGAATGACTGACATAAAAGGTACAAGGATTTCATTGGTTCTTGCTGATCGTTCGGTGAAGTATCCCGTTGGAGTTCTAGAGAACTTACCAGTTAAGATTGGAACCGCATATGTACCAACCGATTTTTTGATTCTTGAGCTAAGAGAAGAACCTAAAGACCCTTTGATATTGGAAAGACCTTTCTTGGCTACAGATGGTGCAATCATTGATGTGAAGAAAGGAAAGATCGATCTTCAATTTGGGGACATGGTTATAAAGTTCAACTTACAAGAGGTTATGAAGAAACCGTCCTTAGATGCTAAGTCTTTTTGGGTTGATACCATTGCCGAAGCTGTAGAGGGAGTATCTGATGATTTCTTATTTGATGATCCTTTAGAGATTGCTTTGACTAATGCTACTGATGCTCATTTATCTTTTAGTGATGATGTTATAGATCTTACCAGGATGCTTGATGCTAGTAGATGAATTGAGGAGATAACCGATTGTGTAGCATTAGTGGAGGCAGATGCCAAGCCTTCACTTAAACCGTGCCCTACACCACTTGAGGATCCATGAATCAAGCTGAAAGCTCCAAAGCTGGAACTTAAAACCCTCCCAGCAGGGCTCAGGTACGCGTTTCTAGGTCCTAATTCCATATACCATGTGATTATGAATGCTGAATTGAACAATGTAAAGACTGCCTTACTTCTATGTCAGTTAAGAAAGTATCGTAGAGCTCTAGGCTATACTTTAGATGATATCACAACATTTCACCAGATTTATGCATGCATATGATCCATTTAGAAGATGAGTCTAAGACCTCTATAGAACATCAGAGACGTTTAAATCCTAACCTAAAAGATGTTGTTAAGAAGGAGATAATGAAACTTCTAGATGCAAGAATCATTTACCCTATTTCAGATAGTACTTGGGTTAGTCATGTGCATGTTGTTCCTAAGAAGGGGGTATTACAGTAGTTAAGAACGATAAGGATGAATTGATCCCAAGTAGAACTGCTATAGGTCATAGGATGTGCATTGATTATAGGAAATTGAATGCTGCTAATCGCAAAGATCATTTTCTTTTACCTTTTTATTGACCAAATGCTTGAGAGATTGGCTAATCACCCTTACCATTGTTTCTTAGATGGTTATTCAGGTTTCTTTCAGATTCCTATTCACCTAGATGACCAAGAGAAGACGACATTCACATGTCCATTTGGTATCTATGCATATCGTAGAATGCCTTTTGGATTGTGCAATGCTCCAGCAACTTTCCAAAGATGCATATGTCTATTTTCACTTATCTAATTGAAGACATCATGGAAGTGTTCATGGACAATTTCTCTGTCTATGGATCTTTCTTTCATGTCTGTTTTGCTAATTTGTGCAGGGTCCTTTAGAGATGTGAAGAAAAACACTTGGTGCTTAATTGGGAGAAGTATCATTTCATGGTGACCAATGGAATTGTGTTAGGACACAAAATCTATGAGAAATGTATAGAGGTTGATATAGCTAAGATTGAAGTTATGACTAACTTGCATGCACCCACGTCTGTAAAAGATGTTCGCAGCTTTCTAGGACATGTTGGTTTCAATAGGAGGTTCATCAGGACTTCTTAAAGATTTCCAGACCTCTTACCAAGCTGTTGTACAAGGAAGTCAAGTTTGCATGGGATGATAAATGCCAAAGCTCTTTTCTCGCGATCAAAGGAGCTCTTGTTAGTGCTCCAATAGTCCAGTCACCGGATTGGGATTTTCCTTTTGAGGTAATGTGTGATGGCAGTGATTATGCAGTAGGTGCAATTCTAGGCCAGCGAAAGGACAAGAAACTTCATGTAATCTATTATGCCTCAAGGATACTAGATGGAGCTCAATGCAATTACGCAACCACTGAGAAGGAATTACTACCAATAGTCTTTGCCTTTAAAGTAGGAAACAACTTATTATTTTAGTGGTGGTGAACAGTTCAGTCTAAGTAGTTGTTTGAGATTGGTGTCTTTTGGGATTTTGAAACCGTGCTTATGGTTGTTGAGGTTTTGTGAGTTTCTGTGTGGTCCGTTTCAAACCTCTTCTCCAGATTGGATCTTTCTTTACTTGAGGACAAGCAAAGATCTAAGTCTAGGGGATTTGATATTACTCGGTTTTAATGCATAATAATAGGCATTTATGTTTGCTATTCTGCATTATTCCGAGTGTTTTCTTTGTAAAATTGGTGTATTTTCAAGATTCTAGGTGTTCGGGTCGTATCAAAGCATTTCGAAGCATTTCAGAGCATTTCAGAAGATTACCGAAGATTTCAGGAGTTTCAGGAGTTATGATCGATCGAGTACATTGCTCAATCGATCGAGCACCATGCGTACCTTCTGCTCGATCGGACAACTATAGTGCTCGATCGAGCAAATGTCCCTGGAAAAATCCAAACTTCTGGATCGATCGAGCTAATTGAAGTTTGATCGGGAAAAATGTGCATGATCGAGCAACCCATCCGAAGAAGAATGAGAATTTCCTATTTTTACAACCCAAGTCCTAAACTTTATCCCCAATTTCCTTATTCTATTTTTTACTTTTATAACTATAAAAGCTTTTTGGCTTAGGTTTTATCTTGTTACACTTTTACTTTTGCAATTTTTGAGATCTTTTACTGGGAGAAGAATTTCCGAACCTTGTATCTCGGAGAAGAAATTTTGAACCATATTTTTAATATATCTATTTTATTCATTTCAATTATGTGTTCTATTCTGACATTGAATTGGGTTTGCTTTCCTATGTCTAAGTAGTTCATTAGTTAGGTTTTAGGGTTTCCTAGGAAAATCAGGTTTAAATGTTAGGATTAACTTTATAGGATTGAATTTGTTAGGTTCTGAGTCTAAATTCGTTCTTAATGCATGAATTAGCTTGATCACCTAAATCATGATTATAGGTTGATAAATACAAAGGGATTTGATTTAGAAACTTGTTCTAATTTAGATGAATAAGTGTTTTTACTTGCGGGAGTATTATTTTGAATTCTTATGAACAATTGAATCTGATTGTAATGCATGATTGAATTGCTTTAAAGATGGCAATAGTTTGTCTCTGGCAATTCGAGCATAGAGTTTAATACACCGTGAGGAGATTATTCTTTATTCGTTTTTCATGTTGAGAACTATTTTCAATCCCAATCCTACATGTTAACTTGACTTTACACCTGAATACATACGAATTTCCCTAATGCTTAGCGTTTTTGTATTATAGTTTTTAAACCGTTTTTTATTTGCCGTTTTGATTCGTTACAACAATCTCTTAATTATTTTTCTTTAGCTAGATTTGAAACTGAAATTGAACGTGTACTTTCCGGTCTCTGTGGATTCGATACATATGCTTGCTACATTGAACTGTTCTCTGCAGTATTAGTTTAGGATTAAATTCTTAACCTATCACCTATCTCCTCCACATATTAATTCAACATCTATTCAACTTTTATACTCAACAATAGTTTTTTTTTATATAAAATTCAATATCCTACCCCACCACTTTTATTTCATATATATATATATATATATATATATATATATATATTTTTTACATTTATAATTCTGTGATTAAATTTAATAATAATCAATTAGAATTAAACTACAACAATTAAAATCATATATTTTGAAATAATTTTATTTTCTTGTTTGACTTAAATTTTTTTCTACAAATAATAAACACAAAATATTTTTTAATTAAAATATTAAAATTAAAAATAAACTTAGATGCAATACAGTATAATAAGCACACAACATTATTAATTTCAATTACATTGTAGATTTATTTGCTATTGCATTATGTTAGAGATTTATTTTCATTTACATTGGATATTTATTTTTCTATTGCAGATTTATTTTCGATATTGCATATTTATTATCTGTATTGTAGATTTATAAGATTGATTTTGAGGTTGATAACTTTTGGAATTTGGGTAGTTATAAGGATAATTAGTAGAATTTTGAATGTTAAAAGGGTTATTGTAGGAATCCATTGATGATTTCTTTCTATGTCCAAATTAAATAAAACAAGTCTCTATTATAGAGTAAATTTTTTTTAATGAATTTTGATATAAAATTTATAAATATAAAAAATAATTTATTACATAATAATTGAGTTTTAATAGATAGGAGAAAAAAATCAATAAAATCTCATCCACCAATTAAATGCTAACATGTGCCTTATCTATATATTATCTGCATCAATTAACAAAAAAACAAAAAAATGTCGATAGAGAGGTGATAGTCGGACCCAAATTTTTTGGTTCAGCATGTTGAATAAATTCAATCATGTTTAATCCACTTATGCCAAAAAATATTTCAACACCCTTATTGTGGTAATTCAACAGTTGAATAGCTTATTCAACACCCGTGTAAGTGGTTTTATGCATTACATGTTTGAGATTTTGGTTTTACGATGTGCAATATACAACTTACAAAGTTTTGAGATTTATAGCCATTAAAACCTCGAATACATTAAAAAATACTCATAAAATAAATATGGTTGTTTTCCCGTAGGTGATTATAGTTTTTTTAATAGTTTTTTGATATAATATAATGAAATACATGATTTTTATATTTCTTGCATAAATTCCTATTTACCTAAATGTATAATGCGTAGTTAATATGTTAGTTAAAAATTAATTCACTAAATTATGTTAATTAATAGTTAAAATCCATATGGATGATGATTTGGGACAATGAGGGGTGAGCAAAAGCTATCTTTACATATATATTTTGTAATTGTTGAATATTTAGTATGTTAGTTAAGTTGAGTTCTAATTAAAAATCTTTTTTTTAATTATATTTTAATATCGAGTTTCATGGTAAATTTTGTAGTTTATAGTTAGGTTGAGTTTTAGTTAAGTATATTTCTTAATTGTAATTTAATACTGTGTTTGATGGTAAATTTTGGATTATAAGTTGTAGTCATTGATTTATTAAAATTTGGAATACATTAAAAAACTACTCATAAAATTAATATGGTTTTTCTCCTTTGGTGACTATAGTTTATTTTATGTTTAATTTTGTGATATAATAGAATGTAATACATGACTTTTCATAACTACCTATTTATTTAGATCTATAATGTGTAGTTAATATGTTAGTTAAAGATTACTTAACTAAAATTATGTCACTTAATAGTTAAAATCCATGTGTATAATGATGTGAGACAAAGAAGGGACCAAAAACTATCTTTTATATATATTCACCTAAAATCTTGATCCTTTCATCCATTCCGACGAGACCATATTTTCTAACATGTTAGAGAATGTTCACAATCTTTATTTTCAAGCTAATTCGGCGGATGGTAATTTTTCCAACAAAGAATTATTTCTATGGATCTTATGGTATAACTGGAAAGCGCGGAGTGATAAATTTTTTGATAATAAAGTATGGGATCCCCTTTATATTCTAACTCTGACTTCGAAGAAAACCTCAGATTGAAGTTATGCCTATATGATCACTGACTGCCCTCAGTCAGGGGTTCAGAACGACGCAAATTCAATGTCTTCTCATGCCTTCACACACGACGTCAATAATTCTTTTGTCGATGGTTTTGGACTAAGAAAGGCCTTTTTCTAGTTTAGGATGGATTCTGAAAGACCCATCTAGGAATACTATTGTCATGGATTCCCGGGGTATTTTTCTACTTCATAAGAAAATTTTACGTTTGCTTTGGGTCATGCAGAGTTTGATGAGGATGGCATACCACTGTCATATCTTTTACACATATTCAAAAGAACTGATTTCTATGCTTTATGCCTCTTTTGACTGGTTGGCCAGTTTTCGCTTCAGAGCTAAATGACATAGAAAATTTTCGATGACAATATCCAGAGATTATTACGATGTATTGTCCACGGACAACTAATATACAATACATGCAGACCTTCTTGCCAGATAAGCAGCCGGAACTTCACGTTCTTTGACTCACAATTTTTCTTGTGAATCATCAGAGATTTTATAGTATTTATGTTCTCGTTTTTTTACCTGTAGATGGTGAAAAAAAAAATCTTGGATCAGAATATTAATGGATCACTATTTCGATGACAAAAAAAATGAATCCTTAAAATGAGGTGACCATGTGGGTCATGGTGGGCATACCAAATTTAAGTACGGATTAAAAAAGGAAAGAAAAAAAAGAGAGAGAAAGCCTTAAAACTTTTAAAATATACTACAAATTACTACCGTTTAAATAATAATAAAAATTAATTTTGTGGGCTCTTTAAAGATGGGTAGTTTGGGCTTCCTCAGAGAGTGGCTGAGCTAATTTGTTCTCTGGAAGATCTCCTTCGAATTTACTGTCGTCGTTCATCTGTGAATCGGAAGTCAGCAGGAGCTGGGCAATATGGGTGGTTCCAGAGAGTTCGATGCAGAGAAACTTGTTCCTTCAAACTTATTTCACTCCGTCATCGCCATATCCATCTGGCTTGGCTCTGTTCATGTCAACGTCGCTCTTATTCTCTTTTCTCTCATTTTCCTTCCTCCTTCTCTATCTCTCATGTACTGTTACATTACCCTTTTCTTCTCTCTCTCTCTCTCTCTTTTGTTACATTGTCAAATACAACTCTTTGAATCCTCTGTTTTTCAGGGTCTTAGGCTTTCTCTTTCTACTTATTTTCATCCCAATCGACGATCACAACAAATATGGTCGTATGCTCGCTAGGTACTTTATCTGATTCCATCTCTAATTCGTTTTTTGTTCTTCTAATTGCAATCTTCTGTTTGATCAGGTACATATGCAGACACGCTTGCAGTTATTTCCCAGTCAAGCTTCACGTCGAAGATTACGAAGCTTTCCAGCCTAATCGTGCCTATGGTCTGTTCAAAATCTCCTAAAGTATCAAGCTTTAAGATGGGTTTATGATAAATGTTTTGAGTTTTTTAACTTGTGTTGTTACAGTCTTTGGTTATGAACCACATTCTGTGTGGCCTATTGGAGCTGTTGCGCTTGCTGATCTAACAGGATTTATGCCTCTTCCTAATATCAAAGTTCTTGCAAGTACTGCTGTGAGTTCCCTGCTTGCTTTATCTCTTTTTGTGTGTCCTTAACGTCTCCTTAAATCTCAGTTGTTTTAATCAATGTTAGGTTTTCTACACACCGTTTCTAAGGCATATATGGACATGGTTAGGGCTCACTCCTGCTTCTAGAAAGAATTTCATTTCCTTATTGGAATCTGGTTATAGTTGTATCCTGGTACCTGGTGGTGTACAAGAGACATTTCATATGCAACATGGTGTTGAGGTTATCACTTGTGCTTTGATTTAATCATATTGTTCAGAGGGATTTGAATTGACTACTTGAGATATAGTTAGGTCTATTTTGATATCTCCTGCAACAATCTGTGTATGTATTGAACTGTTTCTCATATTGTAGAACGTCTTCCTTTCGTCGAGAAGAGGATTTGTGCGTATAGCGATGGAACAGGGAACACCTCTTGTTCCAGTTTTCTGCTTTGGTCAGGTAGGGAGAATAGTTGGTCACAACAATGTTGTGTGGTCTATGTAGTTGTCTTTCACGTAACTGAAATTATCATAGTTGATAAGATGCATGATTTAAGATGATGTAACGTTTCTGCTTTTGAAGTTATGACTTTGTTTCTTCCACAGTCACGTGTGTACAAATGGTGGAAGCCTGATTGGAAACTCTATCTTAAGTTATCTAGGGCCATTAGGTTTACTCCTATCTGCTTCTGGGGAGTTTTTGGGTAAGCTTATGTCTCTATATACTTGGTAGTTTTACATTTTGGCCTACAAATTCTTGAAAGAGTTACAAGTCCTACTTCTTTTGGTAGATCACCGTTACCTTTTCGACACCCTTTGCACGTAGTGGTCGGTAAACCAATAGAAGTTACAAAAACTCCAAAGCCGAGTGATGCAGAGGTTAGTCGGCTTAGTATGGAAACACTGTGGAAATGTGATTCTGCTACTATCTAAGCTATGGTGTTTCTGTGAATCTCAGGTTGCTAAGTTACATAGCCAATTTGTGGAAGCGCTTAAGGATCTGTTTGAGAGGCATAAGGAGCGAGCAGGCTATTCTGATCTTGAGTTGAACATTCTTTGAACAAAAGCTCCAATGGAAACTATATCACTTATTGTATTATACTTTTATTATTGTTACCTTTGGGGCTGGATTCAGATTCAACATACCTGTATGTCTTTTCTAACATTGATTGTTGTAGTAATGGAATATAGTTCTACTGTTATAATCAGCAAATTATATATAT
>OVBE01011645.1:0-13994 GCA_900406425.1 Iberis pinnata
CACCAGTCAATAACCTTTGTCCTCAGGAACTGTCCCCCTTTGATTTCATTTTACCCTCATTTTATTCCCTGTTTTTGCTTAACTTGCTGTTTTCCTTAGTTTTCTTTTATGCATGTCATCTTTCATGTCCTGTTCATTTTATGCATGTTTGTTTGTTTAGGAATTGTTAGAAAAACTCATTCTTCTTGTTCGACTTGAATTAGTAGAATCCATNATAGGAATTGACACGTAAAAATCCTACTATCACTCAACTCTTTACTTTATTACAAAATTGACCACATAATATTTGACTTATTAAATAATGACTCTAACACATTATTATATACATGTGTGACCCCAAAATAGATCTTACAATCTCCCGTTGGATCATATATGTATTCTGAAAAGGTATTAGACCTTAATGAGCTCAATATTGTCATTATTTTCAAGGCAGAAACAATCTCGTCCAATAATCATATCAACTTAGGATCATAGCAGTTTTTGTTATATCAATTGTTGGGTCTGGGTTAGCACTCACCCTGAGGTCCACCAAGAGCCCAGACCCGAATCTTCAGGATATGTTCAAATCTGTCAGGTGGTTACCGCCCGCAGGAGAAACGCAAGGGTTAGGCGTTCTGTTCATCATGATCTTTGGAATAGTATCTCGATGGCTATAAAAGGAGGTTACTCCCCATTTTAGAAGGGGGACCAAAAATTAAAAAGAGAAACGTCAGTGCTCAATAACATTGCGATTACTGTTGAAGAACCAGAAGAAGAGAAAGAACGCGATAGTCATCCAAAAACTCTCCTCGTCCACTCCAACAGACGACCAGAAATTGATCCAAACACTCTCCTAGTCTATACCAAATAGTCGACAAGAAAGTGACTCAAACACCCTCTTTGTCTACTCCAATAGAAAACCAGAAAGTGACTCAAACACTTTCCTTGTCTACTGTGACTGACGACCAGAACTCAACAAAGGAGTCCCAGACAGACGACCGGAACTCAGCAAAGGAGTCCCAGACAGACGACCAGAACTCAGCAAAAGAGTCCCAGACGACGACCAGAACTCAGCAAAGGAGTCCCAAATGACAACCAGATTTCAACAAAGGAGTCCCATACGACAACAATAACTCAGCAAAAGAATCCCAGACGACGACCATAATTCAGCAAAAGGTGCCCCAAACGACCACCAAAACTTAGCAAAGAAGTCTCAGACGTCGATCAGAACTTACCAAAGAAGTCCTAGATGAAAACCAGAACACTGCAAAGAAGCCCTCGACGACCACATAAGACAAGCCTCCAATGACGACCAAGAAGAACTTATCAAAGGAATCTTCGACGACTACGAAGAAGAAGCCCCCAACGATGATCAGAAGTTCAACAAGAAGCGGTCATCATCTTACCATTGTCGACGACAAAAAGCTGATCAGAGATTCGACGACTGTAAAAACAATAGCTAATCGAGAAATCCCTAACTAGTCGACCCATATGATCAAGCTCAGGAATAGTTGCAGTGCTGGTTCAACATCAATCATAACTAAACATTCCATGGTCACATAAATCAGCATAGCTAAATGACATAGATCAGTTATGAAACGTGTGGCATGAAAATCATATGAAAAGTGATCGGTATATGTCGATTTTCAACTAATCCTACTTTAGTGAGATTTTTTAACATTATTGTACAAAGTGTAAGTTATCAAATTTCAAAAACTGGTTAAAGTAAATTCTATATTAATCCTCCTGGTTATAGTTCACGTGGTTACTAATTAATAATGCAACAATTCAAAGAAAATAATGATAAGAAAATTGGGGAGATGCAAAACGAGGAATATTATAATAAAAACGATTAGTGACTAAGAAAGAAAAAATATTTCAATATAGTCCGGTTAATTACTTTTTTTTGGGGGAAACGTTTTTGATATAGACAAGATATTACAGTATCTTAACCCAGCCTGTGTTATAGGCCAAGTTCGACATGTTTCAAAATAATGCACATGGTCCTTTGATAGAGACGTCTACGACAATAACCACGTGGTTTCCATTACAACCAATCTTTGCATCATCCTCTTTATATTCACAACCAATCATCTTCCCTTCTTCTATCTACTCCACAACACAATAGTCTCCAATGGCGTTTTCACGTGTTACATTCTCTATTTTCCTTTTATTCGTCGTTTTGATTAACCCGACGTTCTCTTCTCGTGTCTCTTCCTTCATAAGGCTCCCAGTAGAATCGACTGAAGAGCTAGCTACAACCAATTCTTACTGTGAGAGCTGGAGATTAGCCGTCGAGACCAACAACGCTGGTTCTTGGAAGGTGGTTCCGGAAAAATGTGTTAGCTCTCTTGAAAAATATTATCAAAGCCAGTTCGATCACGATTACAATGTAGTCGCTCGTTACGCTCTTGCTTTCGCTAAAACTATAGAAATTGGCAAAGATGGTAAAGACGCGTGGGTGTTCGACATTGATGAGACACTTCTCTCGAATCTTGCCTATTACAAGGAACATGGTTATGGGTAACAACACTTTCTCTTTATTTTGTACTTTTCTTTTTAGCGAGTGTGGCCAATGATTTGTTTGAATGCGTCTTGTCATGTGCGTTAAAGATATAGCTAACACTACCTACTATATATTTTTAATAGCTTTTTTTTGTCTTTCTAAATATTTTGAATACCAATTTGGTATGAATATTTTCTATTATTAATTAGACTACCATTGCTTGGTTAATTAGTCTAATTATTTGCTTCGATTACAGAATAAATAACGATTATGATGATTGTTTGACTAATTTAATTGAATATAATCTAACCGGATTCAGATCTGGTTCTCGGCATGCTTGTACGAAAACAAAACCAAAAAAATTGAGACTAATATCTCATGTAATTGTTATGGGCTAATTTTTTTGGGACCTATAAAATATGGAAATCATAGACCAATATTTCACTGGACTTGGCCTAAAATCGGTCTTGTTTCTCGGTTTAGTATGATTTATTTGCTATTTTTAAATGCATTGTTTTATACCAATTGTTGTGTTTATGATGGATTTAGGTCTGAGCCATACAACTCAAACGCATTCAACGAGTGGGTGGTAAAAGGAACAGCACCAGGATTTGAAGCGAGCTTGAAACTATACAAAGGTCTCAAGAAACTTGGTTTCAGCATCATTCTGCTTACTGGCCGAGATGAGGCACAGAGGAGTATTACAGAGAAAAATCTCCTAGACGCTGGTTATTTTGGTTGGGAATATCTTCTCTTGAGGTAATAATATATCCAAAATACTTTTGAATTTTTTGGGTTATTAAACGACAAGTGGACGACTTTGTAGTCCATAACAATTCATCCTCATCATAGACAAGATAGTCAAACTCTCGATGACAAGTGGATCTATGCTACTTGAAAGTTGAAAGTGTTTAATAGTATAAAAATCTTTTTAAAAATCTTTATAGCCCTGAAACGTATAAATGCTTGGTTTATTGGAGCATTTTATTGCCTAATTAGTGATTTTATTGCATTCTTTTTAAGTTTCACCATATTCCAAGTTTTAGTTTTTAGCGGAAAATCAGCGGCTCCACATTTTAAGTGGAAAATCAGATTTTTCTAAAATTATGCTAATAAAAATTTGATTTTTTCTTTTGAAAAAGTTGAATATGTTTAAAAAACTGATTAAAAAATAATGTTTCTAAAAAGTATATATAACTAATTATAAAATTAATTTAAATTTATTTTTTAAAAGAAATAAATATGTATATAACTTAAAATAATACAAATTAAAATATTTAAAAGTGTTTATTTTTAAAATAACATAATATATTTAAAAATATAAAAATATCATAATATATATTTTTAAAATATATTTAGTATATAGCTCCGGATCCTAATACAGATCCGGGCCTTAAAATTTAAAATCCGGATGCAGACTCCTCGGGTATATTAATTTTCGGAGCGGTTCCGGACGGATACCTTATAATAGTTCCACCCTTACCCTTTGCACCCTTAACCATATAGAGTAAACTTATGAATTTATTTATGAAGAAAGAAAGAACTAAGTCTTTTTTTGGATTAATGTGATAAACGTAGGGATCACGAAGATCAAGGAAAGAAAGCTACCGTTTATAAATCGGAGCAGCGAGCAAAAATGGTAAAGAAAGGATACAAAATCCATGGAAACACTGGTGATCAATGGAGTGATCTTCAAGGTTTTGCCGTGGCCGATCGTTCATTCAAAGTCCCAAATCCGATGTACTTTATTGCTTGATCGACTCTTGGGCACATTCATGTATGAAATAAGAACTTACGATTTCCATTTCGTAACTTCAATAATCTTATTGTACCACGTTCTAGTATTAATGTATTAGTATGCTGTACTTTGCTTCAATGCTTTTTGCTTGGTAACTTTTTCTACCATTAAAAAAGGAGATTAAACAGTGAATAAACATTAGAAAAAAAAACCCTAGCACCGACAACGCTCGCTATCATAGAATCGCCAGTAACGACGGTTTCTGTCGGGGTCGCCCCGTCTCTCTCTCTGCTTTTTTATCTCTTCTCGGTCTCGAAGCTTTGTTTCCGTACTAGGTGTGTCGTTGTTTCAACTTGCTCGGACTATCGACGTATCCACCACCGAACAAAAGTTTTCCAGTGGCTATAGACATAATTTCATGGCTATATGAAGGATTTGCTACGGACTAGTTACGACGACGGATTCGTAGCTATAGCTTCGTAACTAAATTTATATGTGGGCTATCCGTAGCTATTCTACCCACGGTTTGCCACAGATAGCCACAGACCCTACAGCTACGCCTTAGCCACGGATAGAAGCGTGGCAAATATGGTCACAAATAAATCGTGACCTTTCGTAGCTAACGTAGCCACAGATTGTGACGGATAGCCACAACAGATATAGCAACGAATGAGCTACGGATTATTTCGTAGCAAATGTTGTCACAGATTAGTCGTGGTTAATCGTAGTTGCGCTTGTTACGGATTGTTACGGTTTATCTGTGGCTATCTTACTTTTCCACGAATTACTCGTGGCTATTCATGACAATTGTCCAATCCGCAATTCCTAGTTATTATCTATTTTTTTGTATATTCAATTTTTTTTTGTTGAAATAATAAATGTGAAACATTTATAACAGAAACAGAAAGACACTTATATTACATAACTGAATTTTAAAAGTTTTACATTGTTTCTAAGACAATGTAAACAAGTTCCAAAACATTACATTACATTCATGTCTATAACCGAGACTTATACTTTTACTAACATAACTAAAAAAAACATTACATAACATAACATTAAACTTGTTCTTCAACATCATCTTCTTCTTCCTCATCACCGAGACTTCTTGGCCGCTTGATTCCAACAGAGCCAGCCGTGGTGGGTGGTGTCATGTTTGACGCAGCCACATTCGTAGAAGGGTTCATCGTCACCTGATCATAGCCAATGTTCTGAAGGATGATCTTCTGCATCGCAAGTATGGCCTCGACATTGCTGTTGACGTTATTGTAGCTAGCCTCAAGTGAAGCAACCCGAAACTCCATATCGATGTTACAAACTAGTGAAGCCGGTCGTGGCTATGCGGGATCAATATTTTGAAACTGGCTGCTGCCTAGGCCATACACACACCCTTTTTTCGGTTTAACCCTCTGCCAAAACCAGTTACATATCAGACAATAAAAAGCTAAATCAAATAGCAATCAGCACCCAAAATTAATGAAATTGTTGGAATCAAAAGGAAATAACATGTAATTACCTTCAAGTAGGTCTGGTTGATGAGGCTAGGAGAAGAAGTATAGTGGACCCACCACTATTGCTGCCACCATCTGGATTTGCTGCTTGGGTTGCTTGTTGCTCAACATCATTAACAATGATCTCTGCTCTTGGTTCTATGAAGGTGCCATCTGGTCTTGTGTGCGTCTTGCGCACGATATAAGTAAAAGAAGGTGGTTCTGTTGAACTAGACTGCACCTTCTACAAAAGGAATAAAAAGATTCATCAGACAGATTCAAAAGACAGATTCAAAAGACAGATTCAAAAGACATATCCAAAAGACAGATTCAAAAGACAGATCAAAAGATAGATTCAAAAGACAGATCCAAAAGACATATTCAAAAGACTAATCCAAAATAAACAAACTCATACAAAGAAATAGGGACAATCAAACCAGGAAAAATGGACAACACATTAAAACAAAGAAAAAAGGTAAACCACAAACAAAGACATATTTATTAAAAATTAGAGGTAACTAAGCAACAATAACAATGAAAACAGAGACCAATCTTAGGCAATAAGTACTCAAACCATTGCACAATCATAGAAAAAAGGGTTAAAACACTTACCATATCATAGGCAATCTTTGCAAATCCCATTGGACCAGCACAATGCTTGTGTGGCCCAAGACCATCTAGATCAGAGAGTCGGTTCTCGGAGTTCGTCTTTGACAGAGCAATAGATTCATGTGTATCTCACTGCTCTAACATATTCACCCAATCTTCATCACTGATATTCCTAGGCTTAATCCCATCTCTCTTCTTCTTACTGATTCTTTCTCGAATTGAATCCAAATGCTCCTTCTTCCATAAGTAGTCTACACGGATATGGTGAATATGATCTCAATAATAGCTTTGATGTAAAAGGAAACATAAATAACATAATTAAAAGCCAAAAAATGTAAATCATAAGACAGAAATAACATTAATAAAATTAAAACAATTACCACAAAATCTTACCACCATTCATCTTTTTTTGAATCTGGAACCATTGTCCAGTTCCACCAAGGGCCCATGAAGTTGTTCTACCATGTGTTTCTGATGGACTTGGTTACTTGAGGATCGATTCCAAACATGCAAATAAACATGACAACAATCTTAAATTGAACTTAGACGACAATACTAAATAATACAACAATCTAACTAAAGTTTATACAACATACCATAGAGCTCCATTGAGCTTCATTGGATGCAGGTGCGGTTGGTTTCTTCTAGCAGGTGCATTGAGAAGAGCTTCAAGGTTGTGAGAAGCTGCACCATTATTAGGAACAGGTGGAGGAGGAACTTCAGGTGGCGGAGGTGCAATTGGAAGAGGTGCTTGTCTTTGTCTCAGCCCACTAGAATCAGGAGAAGTGACCCATTGAGAGCGATGTGAAGAACCAAAATGACTAGGTTGAGAAAGAACGATTGGTGTTGGAGATGGAGTGTGACTCTGACGATTATTGGCTCTTCTCCCTCTTCCTGCCATAGCTGCAAAAGAAATAAACATATAGGAACCATTAAAAAATATAGATACAAGGTACTAAACTTCTCAAAGCAATACAAACATAAGGCAAAGATGAAAATTTAAGTCATAAACTACTAACATCAATACAAAATTAAGTCATAAACTCAAAGGACATATATGAACATTTGATGAAACTAACATGCACATTGGGCAGAGATGAACACATAAACACAAAGAACATGTATTTTGGATAGATATTAACATATAAATGCATAAGATAGAGATGAACATTTGTGTAAACGAAAAAGTATACATGACAGATTTTCTCAGAAACCATAATCTACAAACCATAATCTACAAACCACAAGAACATGCATAAGACAAGGACAAACCATAAGATAGGGACAAACCATAAGACAAAAACGAATAAAAACTCTTCGAAGAAAAACTCTATGAAACAAAAAACCCTATGAAAGAGTCAGAGGCGAATAAAAACTCTATGAAACTCTTCTCAGAAACCCTAATCGGAAGAAACTATTCGAATAAAACTCTATGAAACAAAAAACCCTAATTGGAAGAAAGAGTCAAAGGCAATTTAGGCGAATAAAAACTCTATGAAACAAAAAACCCTAATCGGAAGAAACAACCTAAATGACAAAGAGAAACGACGATTTAACGGGAGAGAGTCGAGATCCATTTACCTTGTACACAGAAGGAACGCCGTGCGAGAGAGAGTCGGAGGCGATTTAGCCGGAGATTAAGAAGAAGAAAGAGTCGGCGGCGATTTAGCCGGAGATTGAGAGGAAGAAAGAGTCGGAGGCGATTAGCCAGAGATAGAGAGAAACGGCGATTAAAATAAAAAGGCTAAGTGAAGTGAGTACATATCGCGTATTTAGGGTAAATGAACTTAGCTACGGAAAAATGTATGTGACTTGTCCGTAGCTTTGCCTTTTTTTCAGAAAGCGCAAATAATATTTGGGGTTTGGCGGTGAAGTAAAATTTGGGAAATTTTTGGGAAATTTTTGGGGTTAATTGTAGTTTTAGGTAGGGCTGGGCACTCAGTTAGTTCAGTTTGTTCGGGTTTTTTTTTTTTCTTTTTTTTTTGGCCGAATTGAAACGAACTAAATTTTGGTTCGGTTATGTTTTTCGTTTTTAAAGTTCGGTTTGTTCGGTTGAAAAATTTTAATCTCGGTTAAATTTTTTGATTTTTTCGGACTTTTCTGGGTTTTTCCGGGTTTTTTTTTGTTTTTTCGGTGTTTCCCAATTTTTGTGATTTATTTTAACAAATTCGGTTCAGTTCGGTTCGGTTCGGTTAATTTAGTACAAAAAAATGATGCCGAACCAAAAACCGAACTAAAATAAAATTTGTGCCAAATTGAACCGAACCGAACTAAATTCGATTCGGTTAAAATGCCTAGGCCTAATTTTAGGGTTATTTCTAGTTTGAGGTTAGAGTTTGTATTCGTGTCCATATTAGATTAGAAATATAATAAATTTCAAATTTTTGGGTTATTTGAAGTTTTGGGGTTATTACTTGTAATCATGTCAACATTAAATTATAAATATACTAAATTTCAAAAATTTTGGGTTATTTGAAGTTTTGGAAATTTGAAATTTTGGGGTTATTACTTGTATTGATGTTAATATTAGAGTTAAAATATACTAAATTCATATTTTTGGGTTATTTGAAGTTTTGAGGTTAAGTGTTGAAAAATAAAAGCCGTGTGATAAAAACCGAGGGTTCAAACACCAAACCATAAGAAATCCCTAAATCATGAAATGTTCGAATACAGTCATCACAATTATTCTGAAGAAGAATCAGAATCCCTCAATGATTCATCTGAAGTATCATCAACATTTTCCTCGTACACATCAACGTCATAGTCACTTGCATCAGATACAACATGAGAGTTACCTCGAACCATTGCAGTAGGTGTAACAACATGTTCAAATGTATCATCTTGTAATGCTATCAAAGAGGTTTCAATATTTTCATGATGTCCTCTTGGCAATACCTTAGTACACGCCCACCAGTCTTGAGCTCTGGAATAATCCACTTGCGGATATGGAATGTAACATACTTGGTCACATTGACTTGCTAAGACATAAGGGTCATACTTTTCGTACAATTTACGAGGGGCACATCTACACCACCGAAAGGGTGTCTACGAAATCCAGTACCTTCAGTGGTATCAAACCAAATGCACTTGAAAATCATAGCTTTAAGTCTGACTGCTCCATGGTACTCGATCAACAATATTTCTTCTACAAGACCATAATAAATTGTTTCCGTTGTACCCCGTACACAAACTCCATAGTTTTGCGTCTTCTTATTATGTCCATGATTAGAAGTGTGAAATCGGAACCCACGAGTGGAGTACATAGGAAAATATGTATAATTGCGTCTTGGACCTTGCACGAATTCCAACATCCACAATGGAAAATCAAAATTATGTGATGCATCGCTTATCTGCATATGGTCACAAATATTAAATATTAAAGTATTTTCATGATCCATATACGTTAAAATTTTTAGAAATGAACTCACGTAATCTTTTCACCATTGGGCATAATGTTTGTCTTTACATCGATTTAGTGCATCTTCTGTTATATCTGGATGGCTAAGCGTCATATACTCTTCAAGCATCCTGTAAAATATAATCATTTTAGATTATACGGTTAATATATATGTAGTTATAATAGGTATACCTATCATAGTCTGCAAATTCTTCACAATTGATCAACATAAATGTTTGCAAGACATTATAGTCTTTATCATTTAACCATGCATTGTTCCTTTTCCACCAACACGTCCAACATGTTCAAAATGTTCAAACATATCCGGTACACCTAGATAATTCTAGGTAAATTTAATTTCTGCAGGACCTTCTTCAATTGAATCGTTATCCTCTTCTCCATAGTATTTGTGTGTGGCATATGAAATCTCTTCTTGAACACACTGTGGAACAATGAACCCTCCAATTTGTGCCTTGTTCTTCACTTTCTTTTTTAGGTGGTACATGTATCTCTTGAAAGGATACATCCATCTGTACTGCACTGGACCACCTAAAGTAGTCTTATCAGGTAGGTGGACAGGTTAATGTTCCATTACGTCAAAAAACGATGGAGGAAATATTTTCTCCAAATTACACAATTTCAAGGCAATATTCTTCTTTAAAACGTCCACATCTTTAACTTTTAACATTCTGGTAGAAATATCTCGAAAGAAAGCTGCAATGTCTGTATATCAATGCGTGTTAATTTTTCTCATATAAAAATTAAATGAAATCAAATAAATATATAATTAAGTATTATTTCATATTAATTACCAGAAATTGCTGTGTGAACATTCTTTGGTAGAAGCTCTAGAAACGCAAATGAAAGCAAGCGTTGTATGATCAAATAACAATCATGGCTTTTAAGACGAGATAACTGACCAGAGTTCTCGTCAACACATCTACTAAAATTCGAAGCATATCCATCTGGAAATCTAATATCTTTCTTCAACCATGAGAGGAAACTCTTCTTCCCTTCTTTTGATAATATTGGTCTGTTACAAATCTCTGGAAGATCGAGTCTAGATTTAATATTGTCTTTTGTCTTAGGTGCATTCAACACAGTGTTGATTAGATTGACGAAAAAGTGTTTCTCGATGTGCATGAAGTCTAGATTATGTCTAAGCAGGAGGTATTCCCAATACGGAAGTTCCCAAAATATACTTTTCTTTATCTAGTTATGATAATCTCCATATCCATCAATTGTTCGACCCGGATTCTCGTGTCCATTTCCTCCACACTTAACAGTTTCATTTACTCTGTCAATTTGGCTAATCCTTTCATACAATATTTCTTGTCCATTCAACCATGGCCGAGGTGTTTTTTGAACTGATTACCTTTTCTAAATGCTGTCAAATTTCTCCGTTATGGATGATTACAAGGAAAGAATACCCGATGACTATCAAACCAACTAAATTTCCTTCCATGTCGTAACCAAAATGCATTGGTATCTGATAGTAGGATTTTTAAGTCGAAAAGGGTATCAATTACCCATCATTGTAGTATAGATGGGTTATCAATCCAAATGGGAGTGCACTAACAATATGGAATGCAATGGATGCTTTAAAGTCAAGCTAAACAATTTAAAAGGGGTGTGTTACTAACAGGTCCTAAGTGCAGTGAACATGCTGGAAGTAAAGTGCAATAATAGAAAATATAAGCATTGAAGACTAAGATGCAAAAACAGAGAAAAAGCAAGGAAGGGTAAAAGATGTAAACGAATGTGAAGCAGTTCCTAAGGAAAAGAGAAATCAACAAAGGATCTATCCTGAACTACCTAAGTACCTAACATACCTCATACAATGAGCTAACCCTTAGACAGTAGAAACATAAGCAACCAATTCCAATCCCTTGGCAATCAATTTCAAGCAAAGCAATCACAGACTTAACTCCCGTTATAAACAGTAATTACTATGCAGGCATGAACAACAATCTACTATAGTCAATAAGCTTCCCAAACAACTAATCCCTTAGAAGGGGAAACGAATCTCTGAAATCACCTAGTTCCGGACATCTCCAATGAATCATTGTCAAGTGTTGAAGAGCCTAAAGGCGGGTTTTCAGTCCTTCCCAGGATGAAATACGATCAGCATTACGTGCAGGTGAAACAGAAGGGATTTAAAGACAAACAACTTAGGTACTAAGGTAGAAATCAGGACATCAACCCTAGTCTACCCCATCCTCAGGAACTTCAGGAACTACTCACTACTCATGGAAGTAAAAACAGAGAAAACATAAATCATAACTTCAAGGCTAAACATGCAGATCTAAGGTTAAAAAGATGAAGAATAGCAAGAACGGAAACCCATAAACTAAGAACAGCAATGAAAGAGTAAAACATAGATGAAGAACAAACTTAAAACAAGAGATTTAAAGCTTAAAACGTAAATCAATATGCACCAAGATCATGAAGAACAACAAATAGAATGAAAAACCTAAGACAAAACCTAAAAAGGAAAGAAAAAACTAAGATTATGCAAAAGAATGCGAGTTAGGACTTTTATAGTGTGCAGAGGAAAGCCCTAAATCGCACTAAAGACAAAAACTAATCATTGTCTTGGATCTTTGATTTTCCTGGACCGTAGGTCTCAACCCCTATCGTCGTCCAAAATGCAGAGACCTCCTCCTTTGCATAGGCATGAAGGTTATCAATGTTCCCATCATCCAAGAACCCGTAGAGGTGGTTTGATTCGACCATAAAGAGTTCATACCCTTGTCCCCACACTGAAAATGTGATATACCCAAGCATATCATCATCATCGAAGTGTAGTTGGAACGTTGCAAGGAAGTGGCAGGTTTCTTCCTTCTATCCATCATTGTGAGCGGTCATGAGCTTCTGTAATCTTGTTGTCTTGAAAAGATGGGACATGTCCTTTGCTATCCCTTTGAAGCTTTGTGAGAGGAGGGCCTCTAGGTAGGGAGTTTCAGAACTCTCCTCAACTTCCATTCGGGAAGTCCCTTCTTGCATTATCGAACCAGAAAACTTGGTATAGTACTCCTGCATCTCGGTGATCACCTCGTCACCCACTTGATATGTAGGATCCTCACTACTGTTCTCATCCTCCATAGCGATTTGTTTTCCCCAACTGATGTTCGACCGTTTTTGGGAATGTTCGAGCTCCAATCGTTCTCTTTCTCTCTCTTTCTCGTTCTGCTTGTTCAATGAGAAGAGCGTGGTGCTCTTGAATTTCCATTTTCTCTCGTGTTTGTTGTAAATGCTCAGCAATCTCCTGTCCTCGGAGTTTCCTTCCAGAGATAATCGGGGCATTTAGTGAAAATTTAGGAGAGACCTCGTGTTCATCCCTTCTTGCTCTAGAGATTGCTCGCTCCCTTTATTGTCTCTTTATGATTCTTCCACCTGAGGGTTGAGACATCTTTCCTGAAAAGACAATATAGAAGCAAAGATAGTGCAAAGGGCTTAGCGAGTGCAACAAGTGCTAGATGTGCATTCTTAAAAATACATAAGTTACTCAAACAATCAACAAGTTAAATCCATAGTTTAGTCACTTCTCCTCCATCTTTAGTTCAAATCGATTTTTACAAGCATAAAATCGGTTCAAAAAAATGGTTTTAGTCATGAAAGAACGAAACCAATTTTTGCAAAACGTAAATTAAAACCGATAGGATCATTTTAAAGATGAAGTTCGAAAATGAAAAGGAGTGAAACCGATTTTTTCAAGTTTAAGAGCTTGTTGAGAAATCCTTTTGAGAGTAATGCTACTTGTTGAAGTGCCTTAGAGAAACCAAAGAGTTTTTAGAGAAAATTGTTGTGAAGTAGATGAGAGAAGGAGTGAGAATACTCCCTTAATATAGAGGTGTGGTGCGATTTGGGGGAGGTAGTGGTGAGTGAAAGGTTGTGGTGGAGGAGCAAAGATAGTGCATGTGGAGGAGGAGTAAAGAGGGGACATTGGTGTGATGGGGTGTGGGTGTGTAAGAGAAGTGATGGAGGTAAAGGGAGTTAGTGGGAAAGTGGGCAATGGAGGTGATCCTTTGTCCTTGAGTGAGAGAAGCCTTGTTTGAATTCCACCAATACTCTAAACCGTTCGAGTGTGCTTTGCTCGGTTTAATATCGACTTCATAGGATAGTTTGGCGATGGTTTGAGCGCATGAATCGATCTCGTAGCAGAGGTGTGGATCGATTCAATCCTTAAGAGTGTTGAAAACGCAACTGTTAAATCGATGATAGTAGGAATTTTGTGTTCCTAAGGGCTATCAATCAACCCATCGTTGTAGTATG
>OVBE01011646.1:0-13994 GCA_900406425.1 Iberis pinnata
AACTCCTTGTAATGCATGTTCTATTAATAAAATGCATAAACTTCCTTTCAAAAACTCATCTATACAGTCAACACATCCTCTTCAAATTGTTTTCTCAGATGTGTGGACTTCTCCTATTTCTTCTTTTGATGGTTTCAAATACTATGTGATCTTTGTTGATCATTTTACAAGGTATACTTGGTTATATCCTTTGAAGCGAAAATCACATGTATTTGATATCTTTCCTAAGTTTGTAGCCTTGGTTGAAAAAAAATTTCAATTCAAGCTTAAAACTTTGTACAGTGATAATGGTGGAGAGTATATTGGTCTTGCTAGTGTCCTATCGACTCTTGACATTTCTCATCTCACCACACCACCCCATACACCCGAACACAATGGTTTGAGTGAACGTCGTCATCGCCATATAGTTGAAACTGTCTTAGCCTTACTTTCATATGCATCCATGCCCCACACATTATGGACTTATGCATTTAGTATTGTCGTTTATCTAATTAATCGCATGCCAACACCGATTTTATCGCTATCATCTCCCTTTGAAAAACTCTTTGGCCGAGAGCCTAATTTGCTTAAATTGAAGATTTTTGGTTGTCTTTGCTTCCCATGGCTAAGACCCTATGCATCTCACAAGCTTGATACTAGATCAACCCCTTGTGTATTTATTGGCTACTCTTATACACAAAGCGCTTACTTTTGTATTGATCGCATAACTAACAAAATATATACCTCAAGACATGTGTTCTTCCACAAAACATATTTTCCTTTTGCAGGTCCGTCCTTAACTCCTATTATTCAACCAAGCATTAAGGAAATTCAGTCACATATAACAACTCCATCTTGTGTTGTACCTACTGTTCACTATCGTCAACAACTTCATCCATCACCAACTCCCATTAATGATCAGTCTGCACATCAATCTCCACACCCATCTATGCCGGACCCAGCCCTTAATCCTCAGCCTGAACCTGCTGTTCATCTACCTCACATACCACATGAAACAGCACTTCCAACTCCACCTGAAGCTATTGTAACTTCAGCCTTAGTCTCGGATAATAAAGCAGTCCCACCTGCAGCTGTTTCCGTCCAACCAGTACCGTTACGGACCAACAATCGCATTTGTAAACCGGTTCAAAAACTCAATCTTCATGCAGCCATCATTCCCATCTCTGAAACTCCACCAACCAATATTACTCAAGCATTAAAGGATCCTCGGTGGCGTGCTGCAATGCAAACTGAAATTGACTCAATGCATCGTAATCATACTTATGATTTGGTTAGTTCAAAACAGGCTACTAATGTCGTTGGATGCAGGTGGGTGTTTGCAATCAAGAGACAGGCTAATAGATCAGTTGAGAGGTTCAAGGCTCGTCTCATGGCTAAGGGGTTTCATCAAAGGCCTGGTGTAGACTTCACTGAGACTTTCAGTCCTGTTGTTAAACCGGCAACTATTCGTCTTGTGTTAAGTACTGCCATATCACGTGGTTGGCCTCTGCGACAGTTGGATATAAATAATGCGTTTCTTCAAGGTAAGCTTCATGATTCCGTGTTCATGCAACAACCACCGGGATTTCATGATCTGAATAATCCAAATTTCGTTTGTAAGCTCAACAAAGCAATCTATGGTCTTCGCCAAGCTCCTCGGGCTTGGTACAATGAATTAAGGGAGTTCTTACTTAAACATGGTTTTATTAATTCTTATGCTGAAGCTTCTCTGTTTATATATAATCATTCTGGCATTGTTCTCTACATGTTAGTTTACGTAGATGATCTTGTTCTTACTGGGAATAACAATACGTTCCTGCATAAATTTATTCACTCTTTATCTACTCATTTTTCTTTAAAAGACCTTAATAATCTTTCTTATTTTTTAGGCATGGAAGTTCATCGGACTGCACATGGTCTTCTTCTTACGCAATCTCGTTATATAGCTAATATCCTCCATAGAACACATATGGCTGACTCAACACCAGTTCCCACTTCCCTATGTCCGTCTACGGATCTCTTTCTCAACAAAGGCGATACACTTTCTGAACCGAAACAATATAGGGCTGTCATTGGCAGTCTTCAGTACCTCTCTCTCACTCGTCCTGACATCTCTTATGCGGTTAATAAACTGTCTCAATTTATGCAGGCTCCAACGTTAGATCATTGGAATGCGACGAAGAGGATTCTTCGATACTTAGCCGGGACACAGCATCTTGGTTTATACTTCGCAGCAGAAAATACTCCGACACTTCACACATATACTGATGCGGATTGGGCAGGCAACCGCGATGATTACACTTCTACCAGAGCCTATCTCATCTACAACGGTCGTCATCCATTTGCCTGGCCTTCAAAGAAGCAACGCGGTGTTGCTCGCTCCTCCACCGAAGCGGAATACCGCTCAATTGCTTCTACAACTACCGAACTATGCTGGATCATCTCTCTCATGAGTGAACTTGGTCTCACATCCATTACTACTCCTGTGATTTTTTGTGACAATAAATGTGCCACTTATCTAAGCTCTAATCCGGTCTTTCACTCAAGAATGAAGCATTTGGCTCTAGACTACCACTTCGTCCGCCAACATGTTCAAGTCGGGTTCCTTCGTGTAACTCATGTCTCAAACAAGGATCAACTTGCCGATATCCTCACCAAAGCGTTACCACGACAACCGTTTCACACACTTTGCAACAAGATTGGACTCACCTATGGTACTCCATCTTGAGGGGGCATATAAGCCATATATATGATTCCTATAATTGATCATCCTGATTGATTATAATATATCTCTTTCCATGTATATATCTACTCATGTCTAGATAATAATGTAATTATCATATCAATAGAATTACCCTTTCTATTATCTTATATCTAATACTGCAATACCTCCATTTGAACATCAACTTTCTCAGCTTGAAGCCTTGTGATCATAGTCATTACATTGTTTGCTGCAACAGCTGATGCACTCCTCTCTTCATCTAACTCCATATATAAATTCAAACAAATCTGACAAGGAAATGACAACCGCCTCAAACTAGTGAAGACTAAAGAACTCTTTGAGGCAATAGTTTGACATAGTTTTCCATTTAGTTGTCTCTTAAGCTCAAGTCCGGACGCTAGAATTAAGCAGAAAGCTAAAGTCAGTTGTTTTCTTTTGTTTAGGCTCATGGTTCATGACTTCCTCCTTGGAAAACTCACTGTTTTAATTTCCAGGTAAGGTTTATGCTAGCCTTTTACAGTTTGTTAATATCGTAGTTATCTGAAGCTCCATGCTTTTCTTGGTTTCATCTCTCACTTCAAATCTAAACTCTATCTACTTTACGCCTCTTCATTGTTAGCATTACGCATCTTCATTGCATACAAAAATCTTTGTTCTCTTTTCTTGTAAGTTTTCTAACTACTCCATTTAATTCTTAATGTAAATTGATCACTAAATTATTTAAGTATCTAACTTTATTGTTTTATCTCAGCACACACACAAATAAATATGTTAAGCATCCTCATCATTATGGTCGTTGTAAGGCAAGGAGTCACATTAACATGTGAAAATTCATTGTTCCACACACTCAAATAGTTGAGGTACACTCTAATGTTACGACCAAAAAATGCTACGTTGAGTATATCAATTGAAGAACACTCAATGTTGTGCCTATGATTATAAAGATTTAAGGCAATTTAGAAGTTATGGGCCCCTAAATATTAATAAAAAAATAACATTATATATTAAATATATATATATATATGTGTGATAAAATTTTATTCGGAAAAGATGAAAAAACGATTCTTTCTTTTTTACAATAAATTTTTTTACTAAATTTTCATATTTAATGTTTCGCACAAGTTCTCATTTTATAGATATGATGACTAAACCATTTAATTTTTCTTGTGACATAGTTGATCATATATAAGATTTTATCAGCTTTAGTTTTGAAAAACTTCTTTTAGTAGAGGCAAATGAAACTTGAATCCTCAACAATATTTTGAAAAACTTCTTCTGGTTAACAGACTTTCATTCATTTTAAAATGTTCAGCACTTTAATCGGTCTATTGTATTCTTTTGGCAAAACTTATGTCAGAATTGTTAGTTTGAAAAACAAATTATTTCCAATATTATATGAATAGTCTCAATGCTTCAAAGATGTTTCAAGATTAGTATAAGATGTTGTCAGATTATCATCATTTACGGATTTCAATTTCTCCATATAAAATAGATAACCGATTGTATCTTCATACTTTTGAAACTGCTCAAATTTTTCTCTAGAGAAAAGAGAATTTGATCTATATTTTGGATGAAATAAGTAAATACTAAAGCTTTTTTCTGAAGACAAAAATATAATTTCACCAGCTGTCAATATTTCTTACCATTATGTTATATGGAGTATTTAATATCGGGGGCCCAAACTTTTTTTATATATTTACGGGGCCTAAGACGAATGCTTTTTTCGTATAACATTAGGCACGCCTCCGAGAACACTCTTTCTTTCGTAGAAGTATTGTATTGCTACTCCATTTTGAGGCAAGTTCTAAGACATATTGTACTTCCTCTTTGAGACAAAAACCAGATTGATCAGATTCGTACTATTGATTCAAGTGCTCCTGTTTATGTTGTTTCCACTTTACTAATTGGAATGTCATTTGTCAATGACAAGGAACAAAACTTTTCGTCTCTAAGTGGAGAATACATTGATAGGTAATGATCCATTAACAAGTATTACATTTGGTTATACATTTTGTTCGTTTGACCACTTCTTTAGATTCTGAAATCATTTTCTAGCTTTTTTGTTATTGTTTGAGCTTATTGAATGTTCTTTTATATAATTTGTTGTATATCCCATAAAAGTACTAGTGACTTAGAATGAAAAATATATTATATCTTTTGATTAGTAGAACTAAATTTGTCTATAGGCTGATGGCATAAAAGCTAGGCTAATGAAAATGCAAAAAACATAATATATTATCATGCTGCATGATTCATGCAACTAAAGAAAGTATATAGTTACATATGTAACTAATAACTATGCTTGTTTAATTCATAAAAATATAAAATAATATGTAAATATGAGATATTATTAAATTATATCAAAAAAATATTTTAAAATATTAATCCGTGCGTAGCACAAGTATCGGTCTAGTAAAAATAAACCGTCATGAAAAAGTTAGTTACAATCATATACTACATTTCCTTAATTATTAACAAATTAGTTTTAGATTTTTCGAACACACTTACCCAAAATCCTAAATCGCATTTAACATCTTGTGGATTATAAAATCTGAAATATAAGAAGAAAAATGATCTATTATAAATGTAGACTAACAAAAGAAGTGAGTATAATATTAGAAAAAAATAGCAAAAATGAATTCATTAAATCAGATCATAATCCTCTTCATTATGACTATGTTCATAACTCATAAGTCATAACTGGAACATTGTCTCTTCATCCCCAAAGGGTTTTTTTTTTTTTTTTTGAATTTGGAGAATTAAGTCAAATTTAAAGAATCATAGTTTTCTCTCCAAAGACAATATTTCAAAGTTAAAGTAGCCAAAATTTGTATATTTCAATATTGCCCATATTTTTAAACACAATTATTTAACATCATAAAACTTATAAATAAATACATAACAACCATCATTTAGTTATTATATACAATATTTATTAATAAAACATTAAAAATTACATAATTATTGGAAAACATACCAATAAAATAAATTTTATATTTTGTATTTCTCTCTATTGTATTAAACTTCTTTGATGTTTTTTTATTTTCTGAAATAAATTTTAATGGTATGTGTGATATTATATTTTTATCTTATATGTTACTAATATATAATAAGTAAAAGTTAATATACATTTAATATAAAACATAAAAACTTAGTACTAAAAGGATTAATAAAAACTTAAAAGTGTTATTTATGAATAAAAATTAAATTTAGGAGCTTATAAGCAAAAAGAGGTTGAATCTTTAAATTTAGAGATTTGAATAGTAAATGTTCAAATTTAGAGTTTTGGAGTTGCTTTTGGAAGAGCCATATTCTTCAAATTTGGAGTTTTAGAAGCTGTTTTGGAGATGCTCTAAAAGACGACACTGAATGTCCAACATAATCTCGGAGGTGGTTTGTCACTATGACTTCATTGTAAATCGGAGGACAATGATCTCGAAGAGAAAATTTTGGCACCAGGTGCATCTTGTAATGTGGATTAAACCTGATAATTTTTGTCATATATAACGTACTGGTCACATACGGTCACTGTATCAATTGAGAGAGAGAATTAGCCGTTAGAGAGAGATCGAGAAGCTTCTTCAGTTGGTGGAAGAGTTTTCCGGCTACTTCCCCGTCGGTGGTGCCTTACGCACTCCGACGACCGCCCTCCCTTCCTCCTCCTTCTTCGCGATGTCAGAAGAGCCCTCTCGGGTCCCACAGGACCTGCTCTTTCTTCAAGCTCCTTCCCTTTTCCCTTCAGATCCCTCTCTCTCCTCCTTGCCTAACCTCTTTGTGGAGACCCTTCCTTCTTCTCCCCATCCCTTTCAATCGATCTCAAAAAATCAAGCAAGGTCTCCTCAGGCAGAGGATCTATGGGCTGCGAAGCTTAAATCATCTCTACGAAATCTCACGAAAGTTGGGACTCCTTCTGAAGTGGATGAGTCCACAGTCTTAGTAGAAGCTCCTCAAGATGTAATTTTAGAAGGTAATCAGACCTGGAAACATCACATCATCGCTCATTTTCATGGTAATCCGCCTTCTCCGGCAAAAGTTTTCTCGGATCTAAATCCCATCTGGGGAGGGAAAGGAAAAATTCAGGTGGTGAAGTACTCAACATTCGTTTATCTCATTCTAATTCCCTCGGAAATTATGCGTGCCTGGGCGCTTGAGGTTGGGTTTTGGCAGTCGGGCAACTGTTCATTCTCTACCTTCCCTTGGTCACTTTCAGCTAATCTCAACCTCCCTAAACTCAAGTCTGCACCAATTTGGGTTCTTCTCAAGAACATTCCACAATCGCTCCACTTAATTAAAGGTCTCAGCTCTATAGCTTCTGGAATTGGAGACCCCATTCACACTGAAAAATCAACATTAGCCTCTTACACAAATGGAATCGTCAAAGTTAAAGTCCTCATCGATCTCTCTAAAAGAAGACCAACCTCCATTAGAGTAAGAGATAAGCTGGGGAACATGGTAGTAGTCTCAGCATCTTACCCTCGTCTCCCTCCTCAATGTGAAAGATGCAGAGATTTTGGTCATCTTCGGAATCGTTGTCCCTTGCCACCTCATTCTGGAAACAAAATTATCATTGCTAGCACTTCTCAAATTGCTCCTTGCAAAGGCACGGTTACTCAAGATAGCACTTCTCCACCTGCTCATTCTCCCTCCTTACAACCGATTTTGTCTCCCAATGGTCACTCCTTTCCCATAGAAGGTTCATCAAAGGCAGAAGACACAAAGAAGCCAGTTTTATCAACTGTATCAGATGCAGAAGTAGCTTCACCAGCTGCAGACTCAGTTCCAGCAGTTGCAAACTTGGTTTCTTCAGGCACAGAAGGTCAATCTTCTGAAGGAAATTCTTTGGAAGCTTGGACGACAGTGGTCAGAAGATCTAAGCATGTTCCCCGTCCTCTTGCACACCAATCGTCAGCCTCGCAGGATTCACTCACTACCTCTCAATTAATAGCCGAAGAAAGTTTAATCAAACAGGCTCAGGAGATTCTACGCATTAAGAATACTTTGGAAGGACCCTCCTTAGCTCATCTTTCTCCCTCCGCAAAAAGGCGTGAACGGAAAAAGTTAAGACAACAGCTACTACATCTATGCAATGGAGACAATTCCCCTTCTCGAGCTATCTCCTCATCCTGCCCAGCCAGCCCTAGAATCTCTCACCAAGGGTCCCCAAGGGGACAAGATTCTCAACCCTCTCTTTAAAGGCTTTAAGCCTCTGTACATATTTATATATTATTCAGAATACATATCTAATGAAGTGTTTCTTTTGGAATGTTAGGGGACTTAATGGAGCCTCAAGACAAATCGATATCAAAAGTTGGATTTTCTCACACAGACCTCTAATTGGGGGTCTCTTGGAAACTCACATTCAGGAAGAAAATGTCTCTCAAGTTGTAAGCAGGGTCGTTCCAGGATGGAAGCATACCTCAAATCATTCCCCTGAAGCTTCGAATGGGAGGATTGTAGTTGTATGGCATCCCTCCATCTCAGTTTTTATCTACCACAAATCAGACCAACTAGTGATTTGTGGTGTGTTCAATCCAGCCACTGACACTTCGTTCACTGTTGGTTTCGTATACGCCAGAAACACGCAAGAAGAAAGACGACCTCTTTGGAATATGATCACTCAATTATCAACTTCCAGAATTCTCACAAATTCACCACTAATTCTTCTTGGGGATTTCAACCAAGTTCTCTCATACTCGGAGGTGGTCTCAACAACTCTACCATCCAACTCTTTTATAAGAGGAGTTAATGAATTGCAAGACTGTCTGGAAGAAGCTCAGTTAATGGATCTCACTTCGAGAGGTTGTCAATTCACTTGGACTAATAACAGTGTTATCAGTCCATCAGTTCGGAAGCTCGACAGGGCAGTAATAAATGGGTCGTGGATGGACACGTTTCCAACCTCATTTGTTTTCTTCGATGCGCCTGGAAGCTCAGATCATGCCTCATGATTGGTTCACTTATCCAGTTTAGAAACAAGAAGGATAACTCGGTTTACCTTCTTCTCATTCCTTCTTTCTCATCAGGATTTTTTCCCATCTTTGAGGCTTATTTGGCAGGATTTATCTCACAGTAATTCCCCTATGGAAGCCTTATACCTCAACCTGAGACCAGTCAAATTTTTCTGTAAATCACTAAATAAAAGGAAATTTAGTGACATCCAAATCAGATCCAAAGAGGCCTTCTCATGTCTTCAAGACATCCAACGTAGACTTCTCACAGTCCCCTCTCAATCTCTTTTTGAACAAGAAGCCAAAGCTAGAGCAAATTGGTTAGTATTATCGGCAGCGGAGGAATCCTTCCTCAAGCAAAAATCAAGGATTAGGTGGTTGAAGGAGGGTGATGCAAATACAAGTTTCTTCCACAGGTCTATAAAATCAAATCTGTCACGAAACTCCATCTTCTCGTTAAGAGACAATGAAGGCCGACGAATTTCAAATCAAGCCCAGATCAAAGAAATGGTAGTTGATTTTTACAAGACTCTGCTTGGAACAGCAAATGAGGAGGTAGTCCCATTATCTGTTTCACATATCCAAGATCTACAACCATTTAGATGTAATGGTCCACAATCAGCATCTCTTCTCAGGCCTATTTCATCGAGTGACATTAAAGAAGAATTATTCTCCCTTCCTCGAAATAAATCACCGGGTCCGGATGGTTTCACTGCAGATTTCTTTGTTGCGTGTTGGGATACAGTTGGTCCAATTTTCTGCACGGCAGTCCAAGATTTCTTTTCTAAAGGCACTCTCTCGAAGAAAGTCAACTCAACAGCAATATGCCTTATCCCCAAAGTTCCTGGAGCAGAAAGGCTATCGGAGTTTAGGCCAATATCATGTTGCAATGTAACATACAAAGTCATCTCAAGATTATTAGCTCGAAGGTTAAAAGAGTTCCTACCTTCTGTAGTTCAACGTAATCAGGTTGGTTTCATAAAAGGCAGGCTCCTTTGCGAAAACATTCTTCTTGCCTCTGAGCTAGTTTCAAATTTCAACAATGACGGACCAGTTACAAGAGGTTGTCTCCAAATCGATCTCATGAAGGCCTATGACAGCATTGACTGGACATATATTCTACGAATTCTCGACGCCTTGGAACTTCCGGTACCTTTCATTGGGTGGATAGAAGCATGTATCACCATTCCTTACTTCTCTATTGTTTTAAATGGGGAATTGATAGGATATTTTCCGGGGAAAAAAGGATTAAGACAAGGTGATCCCTTGTCAGCCTCTCTCTTTGTTCTCGGAATGGATATACTATCAAAGCAATTGGACAAAGCAGTTTTACTCCAAATGTTTAGACCTCATCCACTAGCACAAGACCCTCTAATCACACACCTAAGCTTTGCCGACGACCTACTTATTTTCTTCGACGGGTCGGCCTCCTCGTTACGGAACATCCTAGACATCCTTCAAAGGTTTTATATATGCTCGGGGCTTCGGTTAAATCAAGCAAAGACCTCCCTATTCTTAGATGGCAATCACTCGGATCACTGCCATCAAATGGCCATCTCATTTGGATTATCCTCTGGAACCCTATCTGTGAGATATTTGGGTCATCCCTTGTTGCCAAAGAAACTCACTAAAAGGGATTATCAGCCTCTTTTGGAGAAAATGAAGACTAGAATTCAAGGTTGGCCGTCACGGAAATTGTCATTTGCGGGGAGACTACAATTGATACAATCAGTGCTTTATGGAATGGTTAACTTTTGGTCCTCGGTTTTTCCTTTACCCAAATCTTGCATCAAGGAGATAGAAAGTATTTGTAGTGCCTTCCTTTGGAAAGGAGTTCCAAATTATACAAGAGGTGCCAAAGTAGCATGGAGAACGATTTGCACTCCCTTGAAAGCAGGAGGTCTAGGCTTAATTGACTTGTCCACATCAACCAAAGTTTTTTCATTAAAACTTATCTGGCTACTCTTCGCACAATCCGGGTCATTATGGGTATCTTGGGCAAACAAAATGATTATCAAGAACAAGATATTTTGGGAAGCAAACTTCTCTCAATCTGGAAGTTGGTTATGGAGGAAGATAGCAAAGAACAGATCATTAGCAAGGCCATTTATCATAACGCAAATCAATTCCGGTACCCAGTCCATGTTTTGGCACGACAATTGGACAGGTCTCGGTCCCCTTATTGATTTGACGGGACGAAATGGTCCAAGAGTGACCGGCATCAGACTTCGCGCTTCAGTTACTCAAGCAACTTTCAACAACTCGTGGAACATTCCAAGAGGACGTCATCTAATCTTGGTCCTTTTACGGGAATGCCTAACCACGATAGAGACACCCTCGACTACTTGTTCTATTCCGGACCAGCATCTTTGGAGAATTCAACATTCGGACACGGCTTCAACATCAAAACCATTTTTCTCATCGGCAAACACAAGGGAAGCTTTAACTCCTACCCTTCCTGATGCACCATGGTGCAAATCTGTTTGGTTGAAATATAGAATACCTAAGCATGCTTTTTTCTTTTGGGTTTTGATGATGGACAGGCTAACTACAAGGGACAAATTGCTAAGATGGGGAATGCAAGTGTCACATTCATGTCTCCTATGTGACAACTCTTCGGAAACAAGTAATCATATCATGATTGATTGTACTTACTCACGCAATATTTGGGAGACTTTATTTCAGCACAGATATCTCCAATCTCCAGAATCATTCCAGAGATTAAGAACTTGGACACACAACTTACATCAAAGCAAGAAACTTACACTAATTGGGAAGTTGGTCATTCAAGCAGTTACATACCACATTTGGAAGGAACGCAACTCAAGATTGCACTCATCTATCTCTCGTTCACCTGCTCTAGTTATCAAGGACATCAAAATCATCATTCGTGCTAAGCTAGCATCCATGGACAAAATCAAAATGCTTCAATCACCATCATCTTCTGCTTATGTTCAACAATCTGATTCATATTTATCTACTTGGTTTAGGTTTTTTAATCACTAGCTTAATTAGGGTCCGTCGTTCTGCAATCCTTTCATTTGTACTAAAATGATTTTGTATGCTTGATTTCAAGGTGAATGAAATGAGATTTAAAAAAAAAATTAAAAAAAAAATAATAATAATAATAATTTTTGTCATATTTTTTTGCAGTCTTAGTTGGGAACGAGTTACATTATTTTGATATCTATAAGCAAAGAAGAGATAGAGGATTTGAGAAGTTTGGTTGCAGAAATTGCCAACAATGGCCGGCCTTGAAAACTTAACAAAAACACTTAGATGTTACAATTTTTTTTAAGTTTGTAGCTTCTACTTTCTGTTTTGTTGAGAAGACCAATGATATCTTAGAAGGTCGGTTCTTTAATCCTATGGTGATTTCTATCATTTTTGTGGCCATTGTCCAATCATTTGAGATTGGTTTCGGTAATATATGCATTATGATCATGTATGTTGTTGTCCAGATTGTTATCCTACTATCTGGTGAGGGGTATCTCCAATTGTTTTGACATCTTTTAGTTAGTGTTAATGTTTGTTTTTTAAAATTGAACTTTTAATATTGAAAACTAACTAGAGTCACGAACTTCATCTTTCTATTTTCACACCGACAAAACTAACGTCACCGGCGGCTACGGCCGCTGGTCTTCTTTGTTTTATTCATTTCTTTTAACTTTTAACACAATCTATTCTAGTTTCTTTGATGTCGATTGATTTAATATTTTCAATCGTTTTCTTCTTCTCTATTTGGGAGTCTTCCGTTCCGGCAAGAGAATTTCAAGTCGGTTTTTGTCCGTCACACTCGGTGGTTGGCGGTATCTTTTTCTGATTATATATTTCAGAAGTTTATCAGGTTTCAAATTCAAAATTTGGAAACCAAAACCACCATGGCGTGAAGAAAAAATATCGACAATTCGATTCATTACTACACTAATGGTTATGTTTCTTCAACTCATGATGATCTCACATACGAATTGGGTTTCATATAATATTGGGAAATTTCTTTCAATGGCATCTCCTGATATTTTGGAGGAAGAACTGCAATCAGACTTCACCAAATTTGTGTTGTGCAATAATCATACTGATGTTCAAAACTTAGTACATGAGATTGGAAGATTTTGGTTATTGCTGTTGTTTGAGGGGTCTTGCATTAGGAACGAGAAGAAATTCGAAGAAAATGATATCATTATTATATTCAAGGAAAACAGGAGTTGCAGAAGATCATCACATTCGACATCAACATCTTTTCCAATACCATTTTCTCTCTTTTTATTTGTCAAACTAATGCGATATGCATTTTGGAGTTTCATCTATAAGATGTTAGCCTTTAATAAGTATGTGGAAGGGGGACATAACGGATTTTTTCTGTTAGCCTATAAGACTTCTGAAAGGAAAGCTTGGCTAATCTCCACTCTTTCATCGAAATTGCTTTTAATTTTCTATATTTGCGTCAATGGTTATATTGGAATAATGTTTATGTACTTTGCAAACTTTCTTTATATATAATCTAATTTATTCGTGGAAAAAAAATAATATTGAAAAAATAATTTTTACATAATGCGTCAATTGTTGAATCAGAGTTTTACCTATTTTTTGATTCAATCCATATTTATGGTTTAAGAGACTTTAAATACTTTATTTAAAGTGAATATGGAAGCAGACTTGAATCACATGTCGAATTAGGTCTAGTCATATTATTTCTAAGAAATTTTGAATGGATCCTTCACTTGATGAGACCCCTATATATACTAATTCATGTCAATTTTTTACATATTTAACTCCATAAAGATAATGAAAGCATATTTGTCTCTAAATCCTTTTATAACTAGGTTAAGTTGATTATGAGCCTTTTTATAATTTGTCTCGACCGAACTCGTTAATTCTAAGACGATCCCATCTGCTTACACAGGTCTTGCGACTAAACTATCATTGATCTTAATTAACCCTTTTTTTTTTTATATAGTGGAACGGGAAAGCCTAACCGACCCTCCCAAGATCTTAATTAAACCTTGACATAAGTACCGAACCCGGTAACAATAGGTGCCAATTAAAACAGTGAATACATTAAAATTATTTACAAAGGTAGTGCACGACAACGCATTGGTTACAAATTTAGACATAACCAGTATCTTATAGCTAAAAACCTAAAACACATTAACGAGTAGTGAAAGAGAAAAATTCTAATAATAGAAAAGAGTTATCGTGTAGTAAAAAAATTTTGTCTTCAACTAAAATGTATTGAATTAAGAAATAACCCACTAGAGATACATTACAATCCCACCAAAGTGATTAATAAAAGGAATAATTAAGAAAAAAATCTAAAAAACAATCTAAATTAAAATTATAGACCA
>OVBE01011647.1:0-13992 GCA_900406425.1 Iberis pinnata
GCGCTTATGTATTTTCGTTTCCCCGGGAATCAAACAATAGCGTTCTAAAAAATGAAATGCTATGGATAAAACCCGTGTCCATGTACAATAGCAGTAAAACAAAAAACGCTATCCTTGAACGCTATCGATAGTCACATTTCTTGTAGTGGAGTAATAGACCTTATGAGAGAAATGGAAAAGAAACATAATGTGCTAGTAAAGGGTTTGGGAGAACAATGATATGAAAAAGAAATCTATTATATAATGGGAGAGTTTCTACTCTCCCCTCAAGCTGCCACGTCACTTTCTATTTTTTCTGTGGTCCCCACAAAAATCCACATCACGTAATTCTACAACCTTTTACATCTTCTTTCCCCATCATACAATCTCTTCAGTCTCTTCGTCCTTCGTCCTTCGTTCTTCGTTCTTCCTTTCAACCCAGACTCATAACCCCTCTTATTTTCATCGTAACTTCAAAATCTGAAACTCATAAGTCATAACCTTCCCACACCATCGATCAATCTGAACCCTAATCTCCCTCAATTCGTGTGTCATGTCACATCGTCGACGCAATAACAACACCTTCCCCAGTCTTTCGGACGACCGTCTCCACTGGCCTACTCCAAACCATGGAAACAACATTCCTCAAACACTCATTTCTCCTCCGCGTCGTCGAAATTGCTTCCTTCGTCACCAGCTCCGGCTTCTTCCCCTGGATAGCAAATAGGTGGTATGGCGATTTTCGTTCTAGCTTCCCCAATTTTAATACTTTCACAGCCTTCGCGTTCTGCTTTTCCATGCTCTTTTGGCAGCAATACGGTGGATTGGATCATGGAACAGTCGGAATTTTAAAAACGATGTCCAATGCAAGTGTCCCGCATGTGAATTTATTCCTCATCTTTCACATAATTATGTTTGTTATAGTCAAGTAGAATTTATAAGGTACAAGAAAATATCAACTCTTTGTGTGTTTATGTTCAGGTTAGATTGATGCAAGGAACTTAGGGAATTGGGATGATGGAAACGCTGGTATCAGGTTCCCAAATGTGTCCAAGTTGAATGGCTCTGCACCAGTTGAGACCGACTCAATCATCTCTATATCCAGCTTCCTTTCCAAGTAGCCAATCATCTGTTATGAAAGTAGGTAGTTTGACTCTTCTTATGATGCGTATAATATTATGCATGTGCACCTTGCCAAATAGGGAACTCAGTTTGTGCCTCATTGTAAAGAGAAAAATTGCCTTATGAGTTGGCCTTGATTATCACTTCATTAGCTTAAAACTTTTGAAATACCAATATATGGAGTTTCTAAGTTAGAAAAATTGTTTCTAACTCTTTTCTTTGATTTGTTACTTATCATTTGTTCTGATGGCTGAAGGGAGTTTTATGCGACTATCACTTGGTGATACAGTTGATACATATACATTAAAGGTTAATCGATGTAGCACTGTTTAGCCACTTGACCTTGTGAAATCTTCCTACACATTTTGTGATAGTGTCCTGGTCTTTCTAGAAGCAAAAATCAATTCCTTTGCATAAAACAAAGGGACATGGTTTATATAAATAAATAAATGGTGCTATAAGTTAACGCAAAGAGATATTAGTGCTTAGGAAATGATGAAACACAAAGGTGCTAACTTCCATCAACTCTTATGTTTAGATATTATTGTTTTTCGATTTGCAATTTCCTATATGAAATCATGAGAGAAGTTGTTATGCTCATATACAATGTGACCCAATGGAGGAGAAGATTAATAACACCATTGTTCATATCAACAAATTCTAAAGCGACGGGATCGGTTTAGGCAGCATACTCCACAATGCTATTCAGTTTTTTTCTTTCTATTTGTTTACTATGTTTAATCTTTTGTTTGTTTATTTATCACCGTTTGATGAGACTTTAACCAATTACATTAGTTATCATTGGTTAAGAATGCATTTGTAAATTTGGACCAATTAAGAATAATGTAATCATAAGTCCAAATACGATAAATATTAGCTAACCTACAAATCAAAGCTCCAAAGTTTAACATGAATCTTCACTGAGACTAAACTTGATCAGAATAAAGTTTTGCTTAAAGCCATAAAAGAGGAAAACTTGGGGATTCCACATTTTAATTGGAAGACAATAACGGGAGATTGGCTAAACTCATGTACTCATCCGAACAACGAATAAGCATTTATAAATCCGGAAACAAAAAATACCCAAAAAACTATATAGGTTTAACAAAAATGAAAATCTACTAAACTTGAAGTTTTAATGGAATATATTCAGAAAGAAAATAAAAATTAAGTGAACAACTTACTCCAATCTCTGAAACGCATCATCAGAATTTATCTCTGAAACACATCATCAGAATAGTTAATCAAATTTGAGATGAGACGGTGATACTTTGGTTGAATCTAAGATTACAAATTCAAAAAATCTTGATTCTAACTTCGTCTTTTTAGGGTGAAGAATGCAAATAAACCCAAAACGAAATAAAAATTAGTATAATGCAAGATTATTAGCTTAAACATGATGATGTATGTTCTTGTTAAGAATATATTACAAATAAAATCTTAACCCCGCGCGAAGCGCCGGGGTCACGCCCTAGTATGGCTAGTGTAGAATAAGAAAAAGATATGACAATGAATCGAAAAAGGTAAAACCCAAGAAGTTAGTGCAAATGAAAAAGGTCAAAAACCATAGGCATCGAAGTAAGGAAGTTCTTAAATCCGCTAGCAATAAAAAAAAGAAGAACCCTCTCCTAAGAGTAGCTAAAGAAAAGATGAAAAAAGGAAAAACGTGAACAAGTAAGATCACTTCGAATTTTAAAAGGGTAGAATTAGGATCTCCTACCGGATAGAATCAAGAAAACATAGGTTTGATTAGCATTGGGTAGATGAGGTTATGTTTCAGTATGCGTCTAAGTGTTCTTACCTATAGCCTTCTGCTAAAACTCATTCCCTTTTGAGAGAACCCTTTTCTAAATTGTTAGCCATTGCATGAAGGGGTCATCTTTACTCTTTAACACGTCCCTTGACCAAATGAGTTCATTGAACGTACATAACTTGATCAATGGTTCATGCTTAATGAATGTTAAAGGGGTAAATGAATTTGAATGCATTGTGGAAGTTGGAACTGATTTGTAATGAGTTGTGATGATTATGGCTAAGGTTTTTAAGTAGGAAGAGTTTAAGGGTTCATTTTAGAACTAGTAACCTGGACATATTACATGTGTTAGCAACATATTTTTGTTTTGAGTTCCCACTTTCTAACCTCTCGTCCAGACTTATGAATTACTTTCTTGAGGGCAAGCAAGGATTTAGTTTGAGGGAGTTTATGTCTCTACATTTTAGTGATTTTTAGAAGTCATTTAGCATCATCTTAGGGCCTTTTAGTTGTACATATGTTGCATATATAGATTTTATTAGCAAGTTTGAAATTTTTAGAAAGTTTTGCATTAGCACTTGCATACACATGCATTTTGGAGATTTTTCAGAACTTTCATGAGTGTTCAGAACGTAAGTGGCGAAAGGAATAACAAAGCCCGCAACGACGAAGTTGAATCAAACAACGTCTCAAGCCAAACCAAAGCTGGCTCGATCAACGAGGGAAGCAGCTCGATCACCATTGGGCCAAGTGATCGAGCCACCTCCACTTCGGCTCGATCATGTAACTTCACGGCTCAATTGTCTCGGCCCATCTACCTCGACCATGAAACATCATGGCTCAATCCCGTGATCAAGCCACCTCAAATCTAACAAGTCTCCTTGGCCACCTCGATCACTCTCGGCCTTGTCCTGGCTCCACCTTGATCTCGTGATCGAGCCATGGCAAAGCCGGCTCGATCACACGCGCACACTTCACCTTGATGGCCCGGCTCGATCATCGTGAGCCCACCTCGATCGCATGCATCCTTCAGCTCGAGCCTAAGCATCTTCGACCCGACCAACTCGAATCAGGATGGACCAGACCCAAGACCCAGATTAATGATTGTCTTTTGTCTTTTATGCGTTTTAGGGCTTTTCTCTAAACACTATAAAAAGCCCTAAATGCCTCCATTTCGAGAATGCTATTTCTTTTTGCCATTTTTAGCTTTTTTCTTAGGTTTTATTTTTTTCTATTTTTGTTCTTGATGTTCTTCATGTTCTAAACCCATATTTTGCTTAAGTTTATGTTAATATTATGTTTTCTTCATTTTCATGCTTAGATTAGGACTGTGAACTATATGGTGCATGTTGATTTACGTTTTGATGCTTTTAATCTTGTTTTTAGCTTGATCACTTCCTCTATTTTCGTTACTGTTCCATTGATACTCTGTTTTTCTGGGTAAGTGTTCTTGGTGTTCATCATCTTTGACTTTTGATCTTCATGTTTTCCTTAATAGTTATGTTTTCATGTTTTACTGATTTTGCACCAAACATGCGTAGTGAGTAGTTACCTTAGGTTCCTCGAGGATGGGGTAGACTAGTGTTTATGTCATGTTATTCCTAAGTACCTAAGTTGATTTGCATCTAGATCCCTTTTGTTTCATTGCTCTTCATGTTGATTTCTTTATGATCAATTGAAATTTTGATTTTAGGCATTTCAGCACTCATAAGGTGTTCAATGAAATGCATGAACATGGTGATTTTAGAGATTTGCACATCCTAGCCTAAAATATTATAAGTTTAGGGTGCTTATTTGCTTTAGTAGATTGGTTCCTCATACATGCTTAGTAGTGTACCGTTAACGAGAGCTAGGTCTGGTGATTGCTTTGCTTGAAACCATTTACCAAGACATTGGACTTGGTTGCATATGAATTTGCTGTCTAGGGGCTATCTCATTGTTTGAGGTATGTTATGTGCTTAGGTAGTTCAGGAAGAATTTCTAGTCAATTACCCTTGTCCTTAAGAATTGCTTCCCACTTGATTGCATCTTTAACCATTTTAGTTTCTTGTTGTTTATGCGTAGTATCTGTCAACATATGTTAGTATTTGTTTCATGTTTCCTGTTTTAGTTTTTTGCATGTTTTGTTTGGTTAGGACTTGTTAGTAAAACCCCATTCTTACATTTAGCTTGAATTAGTAGTTCCAATCACATCCAGAGTTCATAACTCTACCCCATTCTTTTTCTTTTCCTTTCCTCTCCTAAGGTTCATGACTCTACCCTTTCTTTTACCAGCTACTCACATCCTTTCATTTCTTCTCAAACCAACCCAAAATACCCATAATTAAACTCCACCTAGTCCTATCTAGTCCAAAAAGCGTGGACTAGAACTACATGAGATTCCATTCCTGTCAGTTTGAACCTAACATTTTCTACCAAGCTCATTCCATAAAAGACTTGACACTCAGTAATAAATTCATGGCTTAAAAGAAGGCAAGGTTTAAGGGTAGGGAGTCTACTTGGACTAACAAGAGCGGTAAAATGGTATAAGATAACTCAAATATGTATATACTATCCATGAGTTCAAATCAGCACACAAACATGACAATTAAATGTCAGTTTTAAGTTCTAATAGATAGGGGCAAACTTCATATCATAATATGCTTCAGAAGACAAAGGATCATGCAAATTCACATTCCAAGCATGGTGCAATTTTACTTCAAACTAAATCAGGATGCATTAGAAACTAATAACCAGGGCATTGATAATATCTAAGAAAACAACTTACTTACAAGGTTACTATCATCCTAGTTCCCTATGCAGATGCAGATGACGAAGTAACAATTCTAACATCCTAAATGCAACTACATGAACACTCTGTTTTTTAAAACAAATTTCTAAATTTTTAAAAGGTTTTTATGGTTTTCTATGCCCTAGATGATATGCATGATTTGAGATCAAGAAACAAACATAAAATTTTATTAGATAGCTCCTAAACTCTCCCCCAAACTCGAATTACACAATCTCTTTTGTAATCCAAATTCTAGGAGCGTTTAAGAGGATGATAGACAACAAAAACAGAAAACACACTTATAAACAATTGAAAACAGAAAACAAAAACATATGCAAATGAAACGGATTATACAATGGTCAGGTGGATTGAGATGGACCTCAGTTACCCCCAGGTGGGCGAGTAGTCGTCTAAGTAGAGGGTCGAAAGGTGGTCATAACAGGATCCCAGAGGTGTCATTGTTGAGACGATTTCCCTTGTGTTGTAGAGGCCGTGGCAGAATTCAAGGTTCTCAATTCTGTCAAACTCAGTCAACCTACGGTTTGGGAGTAGGAAGAGTTCTTTGGTGAAGCATGACGCCTGAAACAGATAGCAAAATTGGGAGTTCAAGCTCCCAACTATAAACCGGGTTTCCATTAGGTAGTCCATATCCAATAGTTCTGATGGTAAAGCACTTCCACCAAGCAGTTCCTGAGTATACTTAAGAATAGGTGTTATCCACCCTCTAATTATTAATTCGGGATTCATCCTTCCTCATGTGTTCCAGTTGAGGTTCTTGAATGTCAATAGTTGCTGCAAGAATATCTTTAGGGGGCAAGGTCTCAGCTCAGCGGCGCTGAGAAATACGTTATTGTTTGTAAAGCGTTGCATACGTGTTTATAAATACCTAGACGCATGAAGTCCATCTCTTCTGCCAGTATGTTACTAGTGTCTTGCCTAGAGTAGAATGAATTAGCAAAGATTTGTTGCACATATCTAACTGCTGTGTGGCGGATGCATGAGCTCTTGGTTCGTCTTGGTTTGAAGTCTTTGGACGATATCTCATCCCAAATTAACTTTATCTCCTCTGGAACACTATCGAATCTGTTCGGTTGAAACCTCGTGCTATTGAAACCGTAAATAACTCCCAGTTGAGCGAAAGTTAGCTTGTTGGTTTTGTTATTCAAGTCTTTGAAAGTTATAAAACCTCCCCTATTAGAATCACCATCCCTTCGTAACAATAGATCACTTCTAGAGAGGCCATGAACATGCATGTTGATTTATGGTAGGCTTCATAATTCATGGTAAGCACACTGGATATCCTCATATCCTCCAATATGTGTCGGACTTCCTCGAGGATACCAAGGGTGCCTAGAGTTTCTGTATCAGGAAATGTCGACCCGGTGATATCGAATTGCATCAATCTCCCGTAAATTTCTTCAACTAATGGTCTGTTTGAACTGCTGGGCATTCCTCCGTATGACATGGTACCTGCGAAGATCAAGATTAAGGTCAAAAGAAAACAATTAGAACTAAATTTCAAAGAGATAATCAGGGAGGGTTGGCGAGTTGAATTTTTTTAAGGTAAAATCGGAGTTAAGTATCTTGAAGAAGAGAAGCAAAACGAAAATGCAGGGGGCTTGAAAATATGTTTTAGAAGATCCAGGTACCAAAACTTTCAGAGATGAAAACCGTTTTAGAGTTTCGAATAAGAATTCAGGAATGGGAGCCGGATTAAACATTCTGAAAAAATTTAGGAATGAAAGAATTGAAACCAATTTGGCTGAGGCTTAAAAACTTCGTGAGAATCTCTGCGAAAATCGATTGAAGCGCTCATGAAATGATAAGTGCGAATAATTTGAAGTGTTTATAGTGATGAGGAGTTAAGAGATTAGGAACTCCCTTATATAGATGCCTTGGTAGAAATTAGTGTGTGGTGGTGAGGAGTTGATGTGTTGTTGAAGCATGTGGATGGAGTTTATAGGTGGTGTATGTGGAAGAGCTTTAAAGAGGAGAAATGAAGGGGATGGAGGTGTAAGATCTATGTTAGGTAATCTTGGAAAGCATGGAGTGGACACTTCTTAGCATGGTGTGAGTAGTGGGCAAGTGGGGAGACAAGCATTGAAATGAAGTGTTGAATGCTTGGCTAGAGTTTATGTGCGGCTCGATCGTACTCTTCCCGTGGCTTGATCGATGGCTCGATTAAAATTTGGTGAGGCTTGATGGAATTGTGTGGCTCGATTAATGGCTCGATCAAGAAATGTGCCGTGGCTCGGTGACGTTGCAAATGTGACTCGGTCGTAGCAAATGTGGCTTGATCGACGTTTGCCTTGGCTCGATCACGTTTTCGGTAAGGCTTGATGGCATTGTTGTTGGCTCAGTGAAAAAAATTGATGCGGCTTGATTACTGACTCGATGACATGTTAATGTGGCTCGATGGCCTTGTTTCTTTGGCTCTATCATCGGCTTGATGGAATGATGTTTGTGGCTCGACCAGAATTCACTTTTGGCTCGATCATAACCGACACATGGCTCGATCAAGGCTTGATCACATGTTGATCTGGCTTGATCAAAGATTGAATTAATCTCGTGCTCTTCTTTTCTCATTGTCGAATGTCCAAAATATAACCCCAAAGTATCTAGAACACCAAAACCAAATAAAAACTGAAATGCATTAAAAAAAAAGAATTTAAATAAAAAGCATAAAATTTCATATTTACAAGGATACACATGGGACTTCCTCCCAAGTGAGCTTGTTTAAAGTCATTAAGCTTGACTTCCTGTTTTAAATTTAATGACTATGAGACGGTTCCCCAAGGAGAACCGAGGTCCTTTCTGAAATGATTCTGATATCATCGTGCTGGTTGATTTGGTAGTTTAGTTTCAACCCTTTATCAGGTTCCACAACAAGTATGACTGCTTCACCAGACATGATTTCCTTGATTATGAAGTTCGTGGAGCATTTTGGGTCCATATCCCCTACATAGTACTTAAGTCTTGGGTTGAGTAGAAACACTTGATCTTCACTCTTGATGTCCAATTTTAGGGTACCATGCCCCAAAATTAATTGCTGAGGTGGGATATGTTCAAGTTGGTGCTCGAACTCAGAATCCTCTTTTTCTGAAATGAGCAGTTTGCTCTCATCAGTTCTTATCCCCAGTTTTACGGTTTCTTCTATCCTTGCAAAAACTCTTGCATCTGGTTCTTTGATAACCCCAACTGCATCATAATTCTATGAAATCTTGTTTCGGTACTTCATCAAATCATATGCCAATGAGTCACTGCTTGAGTACCCATCCTCATGATTGTCCTCATATTTCTCTTGATGGCGAATAGCTGGCCTTGGATTGTAAGCATTTTTGTCTTGTCCATGATGTTAAAGATCATCCTTGGACCATTTCCTAAATTCAACTTGATGTTGCCTTTCTTGACATTGATCATAGCTCTAACTGTAGCTGAGAATGGCCTTCCAAAGATCAATGGGTCCTTTGGCTCTTTATCCATTTCCAACACCACAAAGTCAGTGGCTATTTCTACGTCTCCAATCTTGATGGGTAAATTTTCCAGACTTCCAATAGGGTGCCTAATATATTTATCTGCCAACAACAGAGTTATATTAGAAGCCTTGAATTCGTTGAATCCCAGCTTCTTGGCAGTGGAGAAAGGCATCAATTTAATGGATGCTCCTAAATCACAAAGGCATTTGTTGAAGGTCAAGGAGCCTAGTGAGAATGGTAAAGTGAATGAACCAGGATCTTCTTGCTTCTCTGCTATTAAAGCATTGCATTTGACATTCGGTACCAATAGTCCTTGAGCAGTCTCTTCCCTCATGGGCTTCTCAAATATATCTGGATATTTTTCCATAATGTCTTTCTTGAAACGTGATTGGAATGGCAACCTTGGAACATAAGGTGGTGGAACAAAGGTGTTGCGTTCTCCTTCGAAGCAGATAGCTTATCTCCAGGAACAGACTATCCACAATCTGCAGTTTCAACTACGTTTAAATTCGAATCCCCCCCCCCCCCCTTGAATCACNCAGTGAAATGAGTAATGCAAGTGGGAGTAGGAAGGTCAGCGGTACTCTCCAAGAAGATGGCATTGACATGGGCATACTCCTTTGGGTTCTATACAGATTTTCTTGGAAGTTGACCATTTGTAGAAACAGGAGTGGATGCATACTTGCCTTTTAAGAAGGATGAGATTAGGATTGCATTCTAGAACTAGTAACTTGGACATTTATATCTAATGAAATTTTTGTTTTTTTTCTTTCCTAAACTCCAATCATGCATAGCATTTAAGGCATAGAAAAACCATAAAAATCTGTAATTTTTTTGAAATCGTTTTCAAAAACAGAGTGATCATGTAGTTGCATTATCTTGTTAGGATTGAGTTTAAAGTTTGTCAACTACATTTGCATAGCGAACTAGGATGATAAAACCTTGTAAATATGTTGTTTCATTAGATAGTGTTAATGCCCTGGTTATTAGTTGTCCAATGCATTCTGATTAAGTTTGTACTAAGACTGAACCATAATTGGAATGTGAAATTACATGATCCTTTCTTTTCTGAAGCATGTTGTGATATGAAATTTATCTCTACTTATTGGAACTTGAACTTGACATTTAATTATCATGTTTATGTACTGGATTTGAAATCATGGGTAGTATATACATATTTAGATTATCTTCTATCGTTTAACCAGTATTGTTAATCCAAATAGATTCCCCACCCTTGAACCCAACCTTTTTCAAGCCATTTATCTATTACTGAGTGTTAGGTCTTTTTATGGAATGATTTTGGTAGAAAGTGTTAGGTTTGAACTGACATGAATGGAATTTCATGTAGTTCTAGTCCACTCTTTTTGGACTACATTAGACTAGGTGGGATTCGATTTTGGGTATTGGGATTGGGTTGAAAAGGAAGAAAACATGTTGGAAAGTGATGTCTCTGCATTTTAGTGGTTTTAGGAAGTCGTTTAACATCATTTTAGGGTCCTTTAGTTGTAAATATGTTGCATCCATAGACTTTATNGAAGTTCTACATTAGCACTTACATACATATGCATTTTTGAGATTTTTCAGGACTTTTAGGAGTTTTCAGAACATAAGTGCAAATTTGGAGAATGGAAGGGAAATGCACAAGAAAGGACCCAACTTCTACGTCAATCCTTTACATCGAGCCAACATAAAGACCAAGTCCATCTCAACGTCTTCAACATGGCTCGATCACGCCTCAAGTCCCGCTCGATGGTCTCGATCACACGCACAAGCCGCCTCGATCGAGCCAAGCTTGCCTCGTCTCGATCATCTTCTAGGCCTCGATCGCCGGCTCGATCATCACCATCGGGCCCAACTTGATTACCTCGCATGCCACCTTGGTCTCTCGTCCATGTTCTCCTTGATCTCGGTCCTTCGCCTCGATCACCATCTCCTTTCACCATCGAGCCTAATTCTTTTGGCTCGATCGTCCAGCCCGACTCGATCACCCGTTCGTCTCTCTCGGCTCGATCATCCAGCCCTTCACCTCGATCACTCTTCTTTATGACTCGATAATCATGATAGAGCCAAGAAACTCCGACACGACCAACTCGGTTTCAGAACAAACCAGACCCAAGAACCAGATTAATCATTACGTTTAGTCTTTTATGCGTTTTTAGAGCTTTTCTGAAACACTATAAAAGCCCTAACACGCCCCCATTTCGAACAAGCTTTAATTTTTAGCCATTTTGGGTTTGTTCTTAAGTTTAAGATTCTCTCTATTTTTGTTTTGTTGTTCTTCATGTAAAAACCCAGATTTTTCATTAAATTTTGGTTTACCTTCTGATTTCTTCATTTTCATGCTTAGATTAGGCTATGATCTATCTGGTGCATTTTGATCTATTGTTTTGTGCCTTTAATCCCGTTTTGTGTTGATCATCATTTCTAGGTTGCTATTGTTTCATTGTTACTCTGTTTTTCTGGGTTAGTGTTCTTGTTGCTCATTATCTTCATCTTCTGCATCTTTGGGTTTTTCGTTTTGTTCATCATCTTCTTCACATTTTCAACTTAGTGTTCTTGATGTTCTTCATTGTTGACTTTTGATTAGAATGTCTTGCTTAGTATTTATGCTTTCCTGTTTTTCTGAATTCGCACCCAACATGCGTAGTGAGTAGTTCCCTTAGGTTCCTAAGGATGGGGTAGACTGGTGTTGATTTCTTGTTCTTCCTGGGTACCTAAGTTTGATTTCATCTAGATCCCTTATGTTTCATTCCTCTTCATGCTAATTTCTTTCTCATCAACTAAAATATGATATTAGGTATTTCAACACCTAGAAGGTGTTCAATGAAATACCTGAATATGGTGATTTCATAGATTTGCATATCCTAACCTAAGAGATTATATGTTTAGGGTGCTTATTGGCTTTAGTAGATTGGTTCATCATGCCTGCTAGGTAGTGTATCGTTAACGAGAGTTAGGTCTGGTGATTGCTTAGCTTGAAATCATTTACCAAGAGATTGGACTTGGTTACATATAAATATATTGTCTAAAGATTAGCTTATTGTTTGAGGTATGTTAGGTGTCTAGGTAGTTCAGGAAGGATCACTGGTCGATTACCCTCATTCTTAGGAACTGCTTCCATTTGATTGCATTTTTACCCATTTTACTTTTCTATTTACGTTTTACTAGCTGTCTATCTTTTACTTATGCATGCTTACCTTCATTTCTGTTTTACTTTATGCATGTTTGCTATGTCTAGTTTGTTTAGGACTTGCTAGTAAAACCTCATTTTCTTATTTAGCTTGAATTAGTAGTTCCATGTGCATCTAGAGTATTAGCATCACACCCATTTCGATTGACACCCTATCTATACTACAATGGCCTGATAATATTTGTCTTGATAGGGAATTGACTTGACACCTGGACGTGTTATCAATTTAGTTGATGTCTCTGCATGTTAGTGGTTTTCGGAAGTCGTTTAACATCATTTTAGGGTCATTTAGTTGTAAATATGTTGCATCCATATGTTTTATTAGTAAGTTTGCATATTTTTTTTTAGGAAATTCTGCATTAGCACATGCATACATATGCATTTTGGAGATTTTTCAGAACTTTCAGGAGTTTTCAGAACATAAGTGCAAAATTGTACAAGGAAAGGCAAATGCACAAGAAGGGTTCCAACTTCAACGTCGAGCCTTTACATCGAGCCAACATAAAGACCAAGTCCATCTCAACGTCTTCAACATGGCTCGATCACACCTCAAGTCTCAGCTTGATGGCCTCGATCACACGCATAAGCCGCCTCGATCATCTTCTAGGCCTCGATCGCCGGCTCGATCATCACCATCGAGCCAGACTCGATCACCTCGCATGCCACCTCGGTCTCTCGGCCATGTTCCCCTCAATCTCGGCCCTTCGCATCAATCACCATCTCCTCTCACCATCGAGCTTACTTCTCTCGGCTCGATCGTCCAGCCCGGCTCGATCACCCGTCCGTCTCTCCCAGCTCAATCGTCCAGCCCTTCGCCTTGATCACTCTTCTTCATGGCTTGATCACCATGATCGAGCCAAGCAATTCCGATCCGACCAACTCAGTTTCAGGACGAACCATATCCAAGACCCAAATTAATTATTATGTTTTGTCTTTTATGCGTTTTAGGGCTTTTCTGGAACACTGTAAAAGCCCTAAAACGCCTCCATTTTGAACAAGCTTTAATTTTTAGCCATTTTGGGTTTGTTCTTAGGTTTAAGATTCTCTCTGTTTTTGCTTTGTTGTTTTTCATGTAAACCCAGATTTTTACTTAAGTTTGTGTGTACCTTCTGATTTCCTCATTTTCATGCTTAGATTAGAGTTGTGATCTATCTGATGCATGTTAATCTACTGTTTTATGCCTTTAATCTTGTTTTTGTGTTGATCATCATTTCTGGGTTGCTACTGTTTCATTGTTACTCTGTTTTTCGGGGTTAGTGTTCTTGTTGTTCATCATCTTCATCTTCTGTATCTTTGGGATTTTTGTTTTGTTCATCATCTTCATCACGTTTTCAACTTAGTGTTCTTGCTTTTCTTCATCGTTGACTTTTGATTCGAATGTCTTTCTTTAGTAGTTATGCTTTCCTGTTTTTTTCTGAATTCGCACCCAACATGCGTAGTGAGTAATTCCCTTAGGTTCCTGAGGAGGGGGTAAACTGGTGTTGATTTATTTTTCTTCTTGGGTACCTAAGTTTGATTGCATCTAGATCCTTTCTGTTTCATTGCTATTCATGCTCATTTCTTTCTGATCAACAAAAATATGATATTAGGTATTTCAGCACCTAGAAAGTGTTCAATTAAATACCTGAATATGGTGATTTCAGATATTTGCATATCCTAGCCTAAGAGATTATATGTTTAGGGTGCTTATTGGCTTTAGTAG
>OVBE01011648.1:0-13991 GCA_900406425.1 Iberis pinnata
TTCATTGTGATAGTCAAGCAGCGATTCATATCGCGGCAAACCCAGTTTTTCATGAGCATACCAAGCATATTGAATCTGACTGTCATCAAGTTCGTGATGCTGTTCAAGATGGACTGATTGTTACACCTCATATTTCTACAAAGGATCAACTCGCGGACCTGCTTACCAAGGCTCTACCACGCTCGGTGTTTGATAATTTGGTGTTCAAGTTGGGTGTTCGAGATTTCGCACTACCAACTTGAGAGGGGGTATTGTGATATATGTAATGGATAACGTTAAATATATTCTATAAAGATTTGGTGTTATCCTTATTCTATTTAATTTTCTATTTCCTATTCTATTTAGGTTTTCATTTTCTATTTTCTTGTGTATAAATAGTTGCACCTTTATTCATTAATATCAATTTAGATTTACCTAAATTGTTTCAATGTCTTGGTAGGAGGCCCAAGTTTGTTCTTGTTCGACATTGGAAAATCCAATACGTTAAAGAGAAGACAATAAGAGAATCAAGTGTCAAGTAAACAATTTACGAAAAACTATAAATTTTAAAATTTGTATTAGATTGGATTTATGTAACAGAAAAGTTGCCATAAAAGTTGTTGTTACAAGCCAAATCTATTACAGAGAACACATGATTGTTTCATATGGAGTTGAAAGTCTTGATATAAATCGTCCAAAGTATAACAAATTCGAAAAAACAACGCAAAATTCATCCATGATCTAGTCACTGAGCTTTTGCAAATTGACTCTTCTTTCTTTCCCTTATTTCAAAGTTTTTGTAATAAAAAGGCTGATTATCTGGCTCATTCAACAACAACAATTTTGGTAATTTGGTACCAGCATAATGCTATAGCCTAGTGCAACATAACTTAACAGTTGGGCCTGACTTTAGTGGGCCTATTTTACTGGGCAGAGGTTCCTGACAGAGTCATCAATGGCGATACATACGCTATGGTCTCTAAGACAGTGAGAGAGAGAGAGAGATGAGTATTCGAATTTGCAGTTTCTCGCTACAACCTCGCACGCAATTGGCCGTGAGGCCTAGACGAATCTTGCCTCGGGCGGAGAGCGATTCTTCGCGATCAAAGACAGCTGATCAACAACAACTCAATCTTTCCGTTCTTCGCTTCACTTTCGGTAATTCTTTTTCTTGTACATGAATGTTCATACCTTCAAATATCTGTGTGATAGACTTGTGTTTCGCCTTTTTAAGGGATTCCTGGGCTGGACGAATCTTATCTACCGAGATGGATTGGCTACGGGTTTGGTTCGCTTCTTCTTTTGAACCACTTTTCAGCTTCGGGTCCAATCAGTGAATCTCAGCTGGTAAAGAGTAGCTATTTGTTTAACAGTTTTATGTGATATTTTGATTCGAGTTCGAGTTTGTTTTTCGTTGGTGACAGAGATCAGAGGCTTTGGGGATATTACTTGCTGCATTTTCAATAGCTTTACCCTACATTGGAAAATTCCTTAAAGTAGTAATCATATATTTACATTACCTGTTGCTTTGTTTTCTTCAATCTGCTTTGCTCTTCTCTAGTTAAAGAAATAGATAATACTGCTTTAGGGTTCTGAAGCGGAGAAGAGAACCCTGCCTGAAGATGGAGACCAAGTATTTTTCATATCATCAAATATTGAAGACTCCTTGAAGGAGGATTTAGCATGGGCAACATATGTTTTGTTGAGGAATACAAGTACCGTTGCTGTGGTATGTTCTTTTGTCTTTGGCCAAGGCTTTCATTTCTGTTCTTATTTTTAATTTCTGCTTTTTCTTTCAGTTGATATCGGTTCAAGGTGAACTTTGTGTTCGCGGGTACTGGAATTGTTCAGTTCAGATGTCAAAGGCTCAACTACATGATTGGTTTAGACGAAAGGTAGACGAAATTGGCCTGGCTGATGTAAAGGAGACCCTTTATTTCCCTCAGTATGCAGGTACTTCATTTGTTCAGCAGTGGTGATCTATTTTATAACTGAATGCATCAAATTTTTCTCTGTTAGCCTGTGGAGAGATAGCTGTTTCTGTGGTGTTGAATGTACGTTAACTTGCAGTTTAAATTTTAGGTTCGGCATTGTCTTGGGATATTCTTCCCTCTGGGACGCGTTCTCTTTTTGTACAACCTATTGTAAACAATATAGATGAACCGCGGAAATTGGATGGATTTTTGCTGGTGGCTTCTACTGCTGCATATGCATATAGCGACAAAGATAGAACCTGGATTGGAGCTATGGCTGAGAAATTAAGAGGTTAGATTTGTTCCCATGGATCAAAAATGAAAGAAGGACCTCTTATTTCTAATCTTTTTTCTCTCTTTTTAGGTTTCTGGTTAAGTTGACATTGTAAACAACTTTGATAAGATATTAAGGGTGGAAAGTGAGCTAGCATAGTGAAATACTAGGTCTTTAGATGAGTATAAATAACAAAGAGGAGTGGGTGAGTGAGATTATGCATTTTCTTATGAGTTTATTCTAGCGCTATGAACTGGGAAAGATCGCCATGAGATTCTAGATTCTTGAGAGAGTGCAAAAGAATTGTAATTCCACTTTTATTGATCTATAAGAGTTATAGTTTTCATTACAAAGACCTAAAACCTTAATAAACTTTCACAGACTTTACTTCGTTGCTGTTCCATCTTAATGTGAATGTGCTTGCACAATTTCGGACGTTAATTGGACTATGTCGTAGTAGTTTAAGATAATATACTTAGAATAATGCTTTTTTAGTAGTGTTCTGGCCTTATGAATGAAAATTTGTACGATCATGAAAGAATATATTAACTTATTAATGAACGTTATGTTTAATGTTTTTCCTTCGTATGACTTGCAGGATGACATGATCTGTTCATGATAATGTATCGTTGACCCTTATCTGACTGGTGTAACACTTTAGTTGCTACAGGAATTTCTCGAGGCCATAAACTAGATTCTGTAAAACCAATAGAAAATAGCGGCAAATGATGAGATAATAGTAAGACATCAGTGAATGGACAATTATCGTGTGTTTCTTTTTTCTTACCTTTAGGCGTACCACCTTTCTGATTGCTAGGAGTAGACCTGGCATTAGGGACCTTACGTCAATTATGTCGTGCTTAACAGTATAAATCTGCGTAATTGTAAGAATTTTAATGAGCTATGAAGCCTAATTTTTAGAATTTAGTTAAGTTTGACTTTAAAAAAATGGAAGTATAAAGAATTACATCTCCTGGACTTGAGAAATAGACTTGTGTACTAGATGGTAGTCCTGGTAGAACCATACTGTGAACACGAACCCCGTCTTCTCCGATTACTTGACCTCTTGCCTGGACATATATGCAGAAAAACAAAGTTCTGTTTATATGTCTAATATGTACAGGATGTTAGCCTTTGTTACATGACTTACCTGAACAGCAGTTATACTATCCTCTCTGTTGTAGATTTGACCAAGGTTTGAGATGTTATTTGCAATTTGGATAGCTTCTGGAGAAGGAAGATCCTGCATCACAGGTATCTTTTGTCACTATTGATTCATGCAAATACTCTGTATGGTTCTTTCGTAACTATCCTCCTAAATATCCTTAATTAAATTGTGCAAGTCCTAGGAAGTCAAAGTTGTTTTTTGTCTGTTTGTTATACCGTTGCATTAGGCCTTGATTCCACGAGTTCTACGTTGTTATAGTGAAAGGAGGCCATGATCACAGCCTGTTGGAGAAGTATAGATCCTATGGACAGAGTTGGCGCTACAAGACATCCCTATAAAGCAAGCAGGTAGGAAATTAGATTAACCTGAGCCATCTCTTGTCTTTTCTAAGTATGGAAACATAAGGAATATGTAGCCATCTCTCACCCTGTGCTCACCATGGAGGCCTTGTCACATAGTACAGATAACGCAGATACAGTATCTGGCTTAATCCTAGGTACATACACCACACTCTTCATTCCAAATGCCGTTGCCTGTTTTACATTCTCATACACATTTGATGGGTCTGTAAAGTCGATTACAACTCCTACTTCTTTTCCCTACCAATGATTTTTCCTTTAGGGTTATTCCTTACAACTTATATTAGGTGGAACCAGAGAGAGAGAGAGAGAGAAAGAAAACAATAGAACCTGAGAAATGGAGCCTAAGACCATTGTTAGATCACTCACTATAGGTATCTCTAAAGGCTCCTCCATGTCACACAACTATTCAACAACATTATTAGAGTTAGTCAATGGCATATTATGTAGATGTGGTTTTAAGTCAAGTCACCAACCAAGCCAATATCCTCGCCAACAAAATGGTTATCGACAGCACCAGCTAACTCCATTCCTCTGGCTTTAGTCACAGCAACCACAGCGGCTCTTCCTATTTCTTTTGCAGCTCCATTTATGATTACCTTTGTGTTGTTTTGTGAAGGTTGTGAGGCAAAGCAGGAAAAGGAAGGTCTTGAAGGTTTGATGAAGAAGTGGCAGTTAAGAGCTGCCATTGTTCTAACTTCAAGATAACCCTTTTTTTTTTTTTTTATGTTTAATGATGTCCTCTGGCTTGAGGTTGATAAGAGTTTAGCATTGTCTTGTAATCCATGTAAAATGCCGTCGTTTTGAGGCGTCTCTATGGATAAGGAACAACTTGGTCTTCTCATTGTACTTCATTTTTTCTTCGAATCTAATCTATACTATTATTTTAAAATCAAATTTAAATGAAAACACCAACAAATACGGGCGTAATTGTCTACTTTAAAAATATATTATTCCAATAAATAAAGTTTTAATATCAATCAATAAATAAGCATAGTTCCTTTATTTTATAAAAATTAGTATAGTTCCTTTATTTTATAAAAATTAGTAACCACCTACTATATAATTAAATACGTAACAATCATTAAGTAAGGAAATACGAATATACTCGAAAGTGTGCTTAATCTCTTTGCATCTATTTTATAATTAGTAGTCACTAATTTATTATTATGATGGTTAAATTCTTAAATTTTTATATCTAATATATATACAAAATGTATCTATATTATTATTAATTGAAAAGCATTAATTAAAGAAAAAATTTTATTTATTTGAATATTACATTGTATATCATTGCTTTTAAGAACAATTTAGATGATTTCATTAAGGATATAATTGTCATATTAAATAATATAAAGATTCAATTTCGTAAATCTTTGTTATATAGTTCATTTTTTGTAATCTTAGGATTATATAAGACGAATGTATTTTTCTCTGATTCCATTTTTGGAGAAGAATTCTAAACTCTTTTCTTTTTAATATATTGATTTGATTTTTGATTGTGTTCTTCTCTGATTATGATTTGTGTTAACTTTTCTATATCTGAGTAGGTCACTCATTAGGTTTTAGGGATTTTCCAGGGAAAACCGAATTTGATAGTTAGGATTAGAAGAAGTTTTTCATTTCTTGGATCTCTCAGATCGAGTGTTGAGATCGCCTGCTTTGTCGAGGGGGGGGGGGGGANATCGTCCTCCTTGTTTTCGTTGGAGTTTCCATCTGAGTCTTTAAACTGGTGGACGTGATCCCTTTTATCGCTTGAGACCTCGACGTGTTCCACGTGATCTAGTTGTTCGGGATCGTCCTGGGATTGATTGCCCTTTGGATTGGGGTGCTCCTCTTGGAGGGGTTTCTACGGCGTCGGAGGGGCGTTCATGCATCTTGACCAAGTTTGGGGTTGTAGTTAACATCAACCTCCTAGAATGCTCCCCAGAGATGGAATATCGCCGAGAGGAAGTCATGAGCCGTTGCCGCCACGACGAAGCCGTCTGGTTGAGGCATTTGGTGATTGCTTTGGTTTAGTCTGTGGATTCCTTCGCCATTTTTTCAAGTCGGTCGAGCATGGATTGATTTACAGCGTCTTGCATTTATGGCTTTCTGACATGGATCGCACGAACTGACGGAGTGCTTGGATTATGCTGGTGTATCCTTCTAGTTACGGCGGCACGTTGTCAACCATAATAGTGTTAAATCTAGTTGCGGTTTTCCCTTTTGCTTTAGTAAATCTCTAAACTTCCCACAGACGGCGCCAATTTGTGAACGTTGAAATCCACAAAGCTAATTTGTTAATTTAATCACAATGAGGAGTTCGATGATTTTTCGTTTTAATAAAAAGAAAACACACAACTCAAACTGATATAAGAAAGGCTTTTATTGATCGATTATCAAGAATGCTCTAAGAATTTGTGTTACAAGTGATTATATGAATAATGTTATAAATGGCCAAAAGATCCTACTCTTTTTGTTCTTCTCTCTATTTATACTTCTCAGGTCGTCTCCGGATTCAACTGAATATGTTCCTATCTTCACGCTACGATCTTGCCTCTCTGCTCATGATATCCTAACGTATCCATGGAAACTCGGAACCACTTAGACTTGGTCTTCGCTTGTTCGGGCTACGTCCATACCGATCTGGGTCTAGCTACGTGTTGGGTACTACGTTGCCCTCTTGTCGTACTCAGGCGTGAAGACTTTCTCGGTAAATCTTCTTGGAAATTATACATGATCAACCACATAATGTTACGTTACCAGCTCAGACAAAATCCTACTGAGGGAGTTTCGACACCAACACCAATACACTCAAAATCAACGGAGGGATTAGACCATGCGGGTGCAATCGCCAAATAGCCTTGGAAAATTCACAAGTATAGAGGATATATAATGTAGATTCTTTATATTTGAAATCAAGAGGACATATAAAAGGTATATCTATACCCCGATTATGCGAATGAAACCGTTTAGCAATGGCTCCCGAGCCAATAGCCCAAAGAAAATGCAGAAACTTAAGAGGCAATTTGAGATTCCAAAGTTGAGCAGTGATCTCTGGATTAGGAATGATAAGAGGTGATGTCATCGCCGGTAAAGTCTGGAGTGTCGTGTAATACCCACTCTTAACCGTAAAAGCACCATCATGGTTCATATCCCAAACTATAGTATCTTCTATATAATTTGGTGATATGAACAACCGAGTAATCAGAGAAATATCATCAGGATGAATGAATCTTCGAAGTGTTTTTTGGATTCCAAGCGCGTGTACGGTGGTGAAATAACATAGAGACTCTAATATAAGGATTGACATGTTCTAATACACGAGCCGGTCGAGGTGGAGAGGTAGGAAGCCATGGATCAATGTCAATTCAAATAGAGTTACCATTCCCAACCAGATGCCTTAACCTCATAAAGAGAAGGTGACGACCAACTAATAAAGAACTCCAAATATAAGAGGCTTTTCGATTTGATATAAGCAACATATCACTATATGAGAAGTATTTCCCACGAAGAAATTAATAAAGAAGACTATGCAAACGATGGAAAAGCTTCCAAAAATGATTTTCTAGTAGTGAATAGTTAAATAAGCGATAGTCATGAAAGCTTAGTCCACCTAAACTTTTAGGGAAAACTAATACAGTCTATTTCTAATTAAACACGCATTTTAATCAAAAATATGTAATTATACGGTTATACTTTTATTATTGGTAAAGTGTCTGTAAACATAAGCGTTTAATTTGTTTATCATTGAAGTGAAAAAGATCAAAAAGAATCCTGACATATGTGTGAAAAGATCGTTTTCCTTCTGGCCTTTGGACTTGAGCTGGCATTTGGATTGGAAGTTGATTGTTGTGGCCTTGGTTTCAAGACTGGCTTTCTTGACGGTTGTTTTTCAAAGTCGGTCATTTGTCTTCTCTATTTTACTTGCTTTTCGTATGCCTTTCCATCTTTTGTATTAGTTTTGTGTTCTATCTTTGTCTCCCGAAATTTCGGACTTGTGTCTCCTCAAATTTCGAGCTACAATATTCGAAATTTGCAGGCTTTCATGTTTTTATCTTTGTCTTCCAAGATTTTGGGCTTATGTTTTATGAAATTTCGAGCTACTATAATTGAAATTTGCAGATTTTTTGTATTTTATTTTATCATGGTGTAAATCTCTAACGTTTATTATTAATATTTCAGTAGTGTTTTTTTATTAAAAAAGAATCCTGGCATATGTGAGAAAAGTAAAAGATTCCACGTTAACATTAAGCATAGAAACGTTGCTAATAGTATTAATTAATAATATAATTGAATAAAAAAAGAGGTCAATTAAGGTAGGTAATCAGTAGTTAAGGAGGCTAATTAAGAAATGAATAAATCGAAGCACCGGCCAAAGCGCGAAAAAGGGATCACCGTCACGCGAAGCAGAACAACATACCACTCGTGTGACTCGCACGTGCCTAAGTGTCGGTGGCTACACGTTCGGTAATTCATATTCATATTGAGCGACAGGATAAAAAGTACCCCAAAATAAAAGTCAATAAAACAAAACAGAGAATAAAAGTAGCAAATTTCTTCTTTCTTTTTTTGTTTTCTGATTTATCAAATCCGATATTATTTATTTATGTTAAATTTACTGCAACTTTTGTTTTGTGATATACTTCAAATGGAATCCGATTAATTTTGAAATGTACAAAAATGAGACGGTCCAGTGAATACGTACATGCTTAGGATAAAGTAGAGTATAATCAGGATATCAATTAAAACTAGACTCTTTTGGGTCTATATCATATGATAATGACCAAAAACGTTACACTCACGTTGGTGCTAAAAAATAATTGATGAGCACAGACCCAATCAAAGAGGGTGGTTAGTAAGAAAATAAGCCAAAAACTCATAAAATAGAATAAGCCAACAGTTTGATATATATGACTTCCACTTTTCATAGAAACAGCTCTTGAATTATAATTAAAAAGCAGTTCTTGAATTAGATAATATATATATATATATATATATATATTGTCGTCATAGCCTAGTGTCTAGATAGTTCTTTCTTAACTGAATGTGGCATGATTCGAACTCTGATTGATGCAATTAGATGCAAAGGTAGTTACGATTAGACCACTTGCTTATTTGCAGATAATATATTCTTTTATAATAATGTTTTTAGAATATGCTTAAAGTCTTTTTTTTAAGGGTCGACAAATTTCCCCCTCTCTACTATTGTCATTCCTCGGTTTTTCACCCGAACTTTTGACATCTCTATTTTACATCAAAAAAGTTCTCTTTAATATGTCCCACTGACTATAAAAATTCATCATTTTTCCACAATAAGCAATAAACCGTGTTTACCCTAATTAACCATAATTTTTTTTCTTTAATTGCATTTTGTGACTAACCCGGATTTTTGTCAAACCTGATTTTTATCCAATTTTGTATTCTTTATCTGAATATGTGTAAAAAATCCAAATTTCATCATACTTATAACTCTAATTTCATGTTTTTCCCTAATTTCTAAACCGGATTTATTTTTCTTGGAAAATGTGAGATTATGATTCTAAGTGTGATGAAATATAGAATTTTGACACAAATTCGGATAAGTGATACAAAATCTTGTCATAAATTGGTTTTGACAAAAATCCAGGTTAATAATAAAAGCAATTTAAGAAAACAAATTTTTTTGGTTAATTAGAGTAAGCACGATTTATTGCTTATTGTGAAAAATTGATGAATTTTTAAAGTATGTGGGGCATATTAAAGAGAAAACTTTTTTTATGTAAAATAAAGAGGTCAAAAGTTCAGATGGAAAAGCCAAGAATGACAATAATAGAGGAGGAGAAAATTCGTCGACCATTTTTTTTAAAGAAGGTGTAATTTGTGCTTACCAAATTAGACCGGGTCTAAATAGGCCTACTACTAAATTAAGATGCAACAGGAACAATAAAACTTATTTTAAGGTTGATGTCCAATTAATAAAGTATTATTATGCAGTTAGATATATATAAATTTATATATATATATATATATATACATATATAATAACTTTGAGAAATAAAATAATTAAAAATATTTAGGAAGGACTCAGTTTATAAAATATTAAATACATCAACAAAAAATTTGATATATACATGTAATAACTTCAAAATAGAAATTTTTCATTTATTATATATAGGACAGATCCAATTTAATTTGGTTGTTGTGACATACATCAATATATAAAAACATATGGTATTTCGAGTGGAAAAAATAGTTAAAGACTCTCAAATCAATGAATCTAACCAACAATGATTTAGCATAGTGGTTAAATCCTTAAATCTTGAAAACCTAAACTTCTAGGTGACAGGTTAAGAATTTAATCCTAAAACTAATAATGCAGAGAATAGATCAATGAAGTACGGTAAATGGTCAAATCCACAGAGACCAAAAAGCATACAATTCAGTTTAATCTCTAATCAAGCTAAAGCAGAATAATTAAGTTATAATGTAACGAATCAAAACGATAAAACAGAAACGGTCGTAAGCGATAATATAAAAACATCATACATTAGGGAAAACCATAGGAAATCAAGTTTAAAAGCCAAAGTTAACATGCTGGATTTTCATTGAAAAGAGTTCTCAACATGAAAGACACAAATAGAATAATCTCCTCTCGAAGTATTAAACCATATGCTCAAATTATCAAAAACAAACTCTCGCCATATTTAACTAATTTGATCATGCATTGATGTCCAGATTCAATTGTTCATAAGCATTTAAGACAACGCCCTCGCAAGCAGAAACACTTATTCATCTAGATTAGGTCAGGTTTCTAAATCAAATCTCTTTGTATTTATCAACCTATTAACAAGAACTAGGTGATCAAGCTAATTCAGTCATTAAGAAAAAATCTAGACTAAGAATCTAACAAATTCAATCCTATATGAATAACCCTAACATTCAAACTTGGTTTCCCTAGGAAACCCTAAAACCTATCTGGTGAACTACTCATACATTGCAAAGGATGAACAATACAAAATCAAAGAAGAACACATCATAAAATAGAATAGATATATTAAAAAGGGGTTCAAAATCTCTTCTCCAAATACAAGGTTCAAGAATTCTTCTTTCAGTAAAAGCTCTCAAAATTGCAGAAGTGTGAAAGTGTAAAGAAAATAAACCTAAGCCAAAGGCTTTTATAGTCTAAAAAGTAAATAATTAGAAATATGAAAGTTTGGATAAACTTGAGGATTTGAATGCAAATTTGGAAATTTTCTGGTTCTTCTCGGGTAGAATGCTCGATCGGGCTCATAGGCTGCTCGATCGAGCACTTCAGTTTTATGCTCGATCGTTCTTCTGAATGCACGATCGATCTTTATTTCCAGAGTTTTTCAGGAGAAAATGCCCGATCGGGCTCCAGTGTTGCCCGATCGTGCACTCCCTTAGCCACTTTGCTCGATCGGTCCCTCAAATGCTCGATTGAGCACTTTGTTCTACAATTAGCGAATTTTTCTAAAATGCTCTGAAATGCTCTGAAATGCATCTTTTTGCTCCAAAACGACCCGAACACCTAGAATAATAAAAATATACCAAATATGCAAGGAAAACACTCGGAATAATGCATAATAGAAGATATAAATGCCCACTTTTATGCATTAAAACCGAGCAATATCACTAGGAAGTCACATATTCAACTTACGTTGGGAGGAATCTGCTCTCAAAATGAGAATTATATAACATGGTTTGAGTCTTGCTCTGAGAAAATGTACGGGCTTCGGCTCATAACTCTCTAGTCAAGAAAAAAATTATAATCCATTTAATTTCCTAATTTTTCATTATCCATCACGACAAGATGAAATCTTTTACTTGCATAACCTAACAAAAAAAGTTGTAAGAAATAATATATAAAAAAGACTTTGAAGATTATATATGAAATATTCTACATCACCACTCTCTCTCTTCTTCTTTCTCTCACTAAGTTTCTCTAGTTTTCTTTGGTTACTATCTTCACCGCTCTTGCTCCGCCGCTGGCGTTCGGCCTCCATACCGGCGTTTAGCGGCCCCCTTACTCTTTGTTTTTCCTTTAATTGGATTTCTTCCCTTTTAGCTTTTCGGTCATTTCTCTGTCGTCATATTTCGCCGTCTGCGCCTCGCTTGAGTCATCTCGGCCATGCATGCTCCATCGTCTTTACCATCGCATCCAGTCTTGTTCCATATGACCATTTACCTTCTCTGATCTTTTGCAGGACCTTCTTGTGGCGATACTGTCACAACTCAGGATATTTATGGTGGCGGCGCTCGGGGTAACATGCAGGTTTGGTGGTTCACCAGTGGTGGCTTTGGTGGTGGCTGATTCGGTGGTGGCTCTGGAGGTTGGGATCTAGTTGGAACTGGGTTATATTTTGGCGGCTTTCTCTGTCTCGGGTAGTGCTCTCTTTGCCTTGCAGATCCATCCTTGATGTCACCGGTTTCGTTTGGTGGTTGATCAAAATCGATAACTTCACGGGAAAGCGGATGGTGGTGTGGGGGCGGTTATGGATCTGTTTGGAGAATTAGGGCTACTTTTCCTATGTTGTTTTTTTCAGTTTTTGTGGAGGCCCAATTGTTTTTTGACACGGCCCAATATTTTGTTTGTATAGTTTTTTTTTATTGGGTTTATTTGTTTTCATCATAGTGTTAGTTTTAAGTTTAGAACTGCACCTTCTGGGAGATTTCTTCCTTATTAAAATCGCCTGTTACAGTTACACACTGTTTGTGAGGGATTTGGAAAGTAAAATTAAGTTTAATAGCTTAGAAGTTTCTAAGTTATGTTCTCCCATTTTGGGAATTCTTCATCTCCTTTTAGAAGACTTTCATCTCCATTCTGGAGAATTCTATTACCTCCTGCGTAAGATGCGTAAGATCAGTTATCCTGTTTGAGTTCTTTGCTTTCTCTTAGTGGAATTAAATCTGCCTTGTAATGGATTTTATGTTTCTTTTTTAATTTAATACTATATATGATGATAGAAAAATATGAAATATTCTACAAGAAAAGATTTTTTTTTAAGATTTTTTTGTTATTATTACATTACATATCATTAGTACAATGAATAAATAAAAATAATAATTTGTTAAAGATAAAATATATGAAAAAATTATTAAAAAAAATTTTATCACCAAACATAATTTACTATCATCATTTTATCCATAAAACAATTTACCTGCGAATATATATATATATATATATATATATAAAACTTTTTCAAAATTTTATTTAATTCAACTTGATTAAAAGTCGAATAACTATATAAAATATAATTCAATATGAAATATATATATATACATCTTTTTATCAAAAATATTTAAAGTTATAATTTAACATTTTCAATATATATATATATATATATATATAAAATAAAACATAACATATTTAAATGGATAATTCATATACCCTATCTATTTTTCTAAAAATTCGACTTTTTAAATATTTGTATTATATTATATAATTAAAAAATGTATTATCATATTTTATTTTGAGATTTATATAATTTTTATTTACAGAAAAATTTGTAATCATAACTAAAATATATACTTCGTAATTAAAAGAAAAAAAAATTACATGTTATCGTAATCTAAACTAATTTTTTTAAGGTAAAACATGCAAAAGCATCTAATTTAATATTGTTAGTGATCTGAAAAAGTTTATTTAGTTTCAAAAATATTGTTAACAACTTCTAGAACTAAGCATAAATGTTATTAAAGTTTGGGTCCATCATTCATTTTTTATGTTCGGCTAGTTAAACCGCTCTACCTTACTTATGTTTATGTTTGTTTATTAGACAAGAATTTGCGATCTTATCTAAGCAAATATTTAAGTATAATCATTCATCATTATAGCACTTAAGATATCAACCAAATTCAGATAATGTTTAACACACTAATCCATTTAGAATTATGTCTAGTCTAAGCTAATAAGATTTAGATGGTTTTGAAACATTCAAGCATGCATAATCTAGAAAGTAAATAAAAGTCAACAGTTCAAAAGTCAACAACAATTAACAAAAGTCAACTGAAATTTAAAATTTGAAATTAACAATAAAAGACTAAGAAAATGGTATAGGTTATTGATTTGGGTGATAAAGTGGTTTCATGTGATGTTCAATATTAACTATTAAGCTGATCTTTGGTCTAAGATTCTATAAATAGACTAATCCACTTTCATGGCACTAATACTTTTCCTAATCATGCAATTAAGACAGTTGTGAGAGCAGGATTTCCCTCACACCCGATTTGATTAACAATAGATGAACAATAAT
>OVBE01011649.1:0-13990 GCA_900406425.1 Iberis pinnata
AGCCTTTCAGGCTTTAAAAGAGAAGCTTATCAATTCACCTGTTCTTGTTTTACCTAACTTTCTTTAAACCTTTGAAATTGAATGCGATGCTTCTGGTGTAGGAATAGGTGCTATATTGACTCAAGACAAGAAACCAGTAGCTTTCTTCAGCGGAAAATTGGGTGGATCAACCATGAATTACCCAACCTACGACAAGGAACTATATGCTTTGGTGAGAGCTTTGCAAGTGTGGCAGCACTACCTATGGCCAAAAGAATTCGTCATACATACCAACCATGAGTCTTTAAAGCATCTCAAAGGACAACAAAAACTGAACAAAAGACATGGAAGGTGGATTGAATTCATCAAAACTTTCCCTTATGTCATTAAGTATAAAAAAGGTAAGGACAATGTAGTTGCCGATGCATTGTCCCGAAGGTACACTCTCCTTTTTACTTTATCGTCTAAGATATTGGGATTTGAATGTGTTAAAGAACTTTATGAGTCTGATTTGGACTTTAAAGATGTTTATTCAAAATGCTCTAAGTTTGCTTTTGAGAGTTTTTATAGGCATTCAGGTTATTTGTTCTTTGGCAATCGATTATGCATACCAAGAGGGTCAATCCGAGAGTTGCTTGTAAGAGAAGCTCATTCCGGTGGATTAGCTGGTCATTTTGGGGTCTCAAAGACACTTCTCGGATTGCAAGGTAAGTTTTATTGGCCGAACATGAGGAAAGATGTAGAAAAGATCTGCGAAATATGTGCTATTTGCAAGCTGGCTAAGAGCAAAATGCAGAATACCGGGTTATATACTCCTCTCCCTATTCCTTTTCAACCATGGACCAATATATCAATGGATTTTGTACTTGGTTTACCTAGGACCAGAAATGGTCGAGGTTCGGTCTTTGTTGTTGTTGACATGTTTAGTAAGATGGCACACTTCATAGCATGCCACAAAACCGATGATGCTGTGAGTGTAGCTAATCTCTTTTTCAGGGAAGTTGTGAGGTTGCATGGAATGCCTCGAACTATTGTCTCAGACCGAGATACAAAGTTCTTAAGTCACTTTTCGCGAACCCTCTGGGCAAAGCTAGGAACGAAGTTGACTTTCTCCACAACATGCCATCCTCAAACTGATGGGCAAACCGAAGTAGTCAACAGATCTTTATCAACGATTCTCAGAGCATTGATTAAGAGCAACATCAAAATGTGGGAAGACTGCTTGCCCCATGTGGAATTTGCTTATAATCACGCTAAGCATTCTTCTACTTTATTTTCTCCTTTTGAAATAATTTATGGATTTAATCCCAATTCCCCTCTAGACTTGATTCCATTACCTGAGAAAGAATGATGTAGTTTAGATGGAAAAAGGAAAGCTGAACAAATTCGAAAGTTGCATGAACAAGCAATGAGTAATATAGAAAAGAAGACGCAAAAGTATCAAGACCATGCCAATAAACGACACAAGGAGAAGTTGTATGAAGTTGGCGATCTAGTATGGATTTACTTGCGCAAAGACAGATTCCCGGAAGAAAGGAAATCTAAATTAAAGCCGCGAGTTGATGGCCCTTTTGAAGTCATCGAAAAGATCAATGACAACGCCTACAAGCTGGACCTAAAAGGGAAGTATCTAGCCTCCAATTCTTTTAACGTTTCTGACATGATCCCTTATATTGCAGATTTCGATTTGAGGTCAAATCGTTTTGAAGAAGGGGAGGATGATGTAAGCATGGATGGACCAGAGCTTGAACCGGAGCATGAACCGGAGCAGCTTGAACCTGAAGGAGTTATCACAAGATCCAAGGCAAGAGAATTGGCTAACAAGGCCCATGTGATGCATCTTTCAGAAGAAGATCAAGCCTGCAACATTTATCAAGTGTTCAAGCTTGAAGTTCCAGAAGAACCAAATCTCTGAACAGTAAGCTAGTGGGTAAATGACTGTACTCTTTTGTCCTTAGTCGAGATGATCGCTTTTTTCCCACCTTGGGTTTTTGGTCAATCACTAAGGTTTTAACGAGGCACTTTTATCCACTTCGTTAAACTATTTGTGATGAATTTGGAATAAGTGTCTATCTTTGAATGGACACTTAGGCGAAATAAAGAATGTCTTAATGGGCCTAATATTTTCGAAAATCTTGAAGGAATGGGATTGATTTCCATTCCCATTCCTTATTGGGCCTATTCCTAATCTACTAGTTTTCTAATTTCTATTTCTTTTAGGAAAACCCTTAGGCTCTTAGCCTATAAATAGATGTCGAACCCTTATGTATTATTCAGCAAGTTTTAAGTATAAACTCTTTTATGTTGTTTGAGAAAAACATCTTCTATTTCTTGCTCATTGGATTGAGAATCCCGGAAACCTATATATGTGATAGATTCAGGAATCCTACAAACTCTTGATTGTTTATCTCACAAAACAATCAAGTTAAATCATCTCTTTTCTTTCATACCATATTTCATCGAAAATCACCTAAACACAATCAAAACCATCGGCTAAAGCCTTAGACCCCAAGTCTTTGCCTTAACCCTTTTACCACAAGCTACCAAAGCTTAAAGGCCAAGTAACTAGGCTATTGAGCCTTATCTCGAGCCGTACATGTCCAACACCCGAGCCAGGATCATCGGGCCAAGTCTCAAGCCACCGAGACAACATCGAGCCAAGCTCGAGACCAATTCCAAGCCAACCCGAGACACATCCAACCTGTCCGAGCCTGTTTCGAGCATAAGTCAAGTTATCATCAAGCTGTTTGTTCGATATTCATAAAGCCTTTCTCAGAGTAGATCTAGGATCATATCAGTGTTAGACTCGGGTGCCTCACACCACATGATTGCCAATGTTAACTTGATTGAGAACATAGAACATGCCTTAGGTAATGTGGCAATTGCGAATGTAGATAAGGTTCCCATAAGGGGCATATGCAATTTGAAATTGTTTAACAGAGAATCTAGAGCCTTTTTCATGCCTTCTTTCACCTCAAACTTGATATCTATCACTTTTGGGCCTACTGATGTTTGGTTTCAGGATATTAAGACTCGAGAGGTCCTCGGTAAGGGAGGAACTAATGAGGACCTATATGTGCTAGAAGACTTCAGAAACCTCCTTCTCTATCTCATTTATCTTCTGTGTTTACTACTTATGTTGAACCTTCTAGTAGTGTTCTTTGGCATGTGAGATTAGGCCACCCTCATTAGAGGGCCCTTAAACTTATGTTACCAAACATTTCCTTTAAGAATAATAATTGTGAAGCATGCATATTGGGTAAACATTCCAAGTCGGTTTTTCCTAAATCTATCTCAATCTATGAAAACTGTTTTGACCTTATACACTCGGATGTTTGGACTTCACCTTGTGTGTCCAGGGAAAACCATAAATACTTTGTTACTTTCATAGATGAGAAGTCTAAATATACATGGATCACATTACTTCCATCAAAAGATAGAGTATTTGATGTATGTCCCTAGAGGAAAAATGTAATGTCTGATACGTTAGCTAAGTTAGCTCGCTCCTTCCATAGGACTTTGTACTACATTGGTTGTTCTATTCCGGTCTGGTTCACCAGACCACCTCAACTTTGAGTAATAGAATGGCCGTTTTGAGGAAAAAAAAATAGAGTATTTGATGCATTTTTGAATTTCCAATCTTATGTGACTAATCATTTTAACTCTAAAATTAAAATTTTTAGATCCGACAAAGGAGGCAAATACACTAGCAATACCTTCAAGGAACATCTTGGAAAACATGGCATAGTACACCAAACGATTTATCCTTATACCCCTTAATAGAATAGAGTGGCCGAGAGGAAGAATAGGAATCTCATGGAGATATCAAGATCAATGATGTTTCATGCGAATGTTCCAAAGAGGTTTTTGGGAGATGCGGTTATGTTGACTTGCTATCTAATCAATAGAACCCAACCAAAAATCCTCAAAGACATCTCCCCCTTTGAAGTTCTTATTAAAACTAAACCATCTTTAAGTCATCTAAGAGTCTTTGGATGTGTGTGTTTTGTGTTGATTCCAGGTGATCAAAGGAGTAAGCTTGATGCAAAGAGTGTCAAGGGCATGTTCATTGGCTACTCCTCCAACCAAAAAGGTTACAAATTCTATATACTCGAGACAAGGAAAGTGTTAGTCTCAATAGATGTCAAGATCCTTGAGACACAAGGCATGTTTGGTGAGAAGAATTGGGAGAGCCTTAAGGACTTATCCACTTCTACATCCGATAGAGCCGAAAATCTAAGAAGAGTGCTGGATACCTCAAGACACAAGACCTAAAACTTCTAATCATGAAGGGGGGAAACAAGGTGTTGAAAACACCCCACTTGATCATGAAGGGGGGNAGATTTTATCTTAGATGATCAAGGGGGGAGTTTTACCAAATTCAGATGAAGATCTTGAAGATCAAAATCAACTTGAACAACAAGATGACGTTCCCCAACCAGTCCTAGGGAGAACTACTAGGATCAAATATCCACCATCTCATTGGAGGAACACTCGGGTGTATTACAACAACAATGTCGTTGTCCATCCTATTCAAAATGTGTGTTCATTGGCCAAATTCCCTAAGACACATCAAGCCTTTGTGAACAAGATTGATCATGTTTTGATTCCAATGACTTATGATGAAGCTGTCAAAACAACAGAATGGAATGTGGCTATTGAGAATGAGCTTAAGGCCATGGAAAGCAACAAATCTTGGAAAGACGAAGACCTTCCCAAGGGAAAGAAGGTAGTGACATCAAAATGGGTGTTCATTATAAAGTACAAGGCAAATGGGGATATTGAAAGACATAAGGCTAGGCTAGTAGCTCAAGGCGTTACTCAAACCTATGGAGAAGACTATCTTGATACTTTTTCTCTCATAGCCAAACTTCATACGGTAAGAATGATCATGGCTTTGGCAACTAACTTATCTTGGGACTTGTGGCAGATGGACAAGAAGAATGCTTTCTTACAAGAAGACATGGAAGAAGAAGTTTACATGCGTCCTCAACCAGGCTTTGAAGGATCAGTTGGCCAAGGAAAGGTGCTTCGACTCAACAAAGCTATCTATGGACTCAAACAATCCCCTAGGGCATGGTACCATCAATTAAGTTCTACACTTCTCACACAAGGCTTTACTAGGTCAGAAGGGGATCATACTTTATTCACCCTCCATGGCCAAAGAGGTAAGGTAGTCATCCTTATATATGTGGATGATATTATCATCACAGCGGATCACAAGGTAGGAATCCAAATGATTAAAGATCACCTAAAAATTGTGTTTGATATTAAAGACTTAGGAGAGTTGAAGTATTTCCTTGGCATTGAAATATGTAGATCATCTAATGGTTTGTTCTTGTCTCAAAGGAAATATACTCTCGACCTTCTTAGTGAAACAGGAAAGCTTGGAGAAAAACCTTGCAAAACTCCTCTTGAAGTTGGTTATAAGACCATAAGAGAAGGAGAAGTGGAGGATCAACCCTTTGAAGATATTCATCAATACCAAAGACTAGTAGATAAGCTAATATATTTGACTGTCACACGTCCTTATATATGCTTTGAAGTGAACCAAGTGAGCCAACATATGAAAAATCCAAAGAAGCATCATTGGAACATGATTGACAGAATCTTGAGGTACCTTAAAGGAGCTTCTGGCCAAGGGATTTGGATGGGTAGCAACAAAAGTACCGTGATCGTAGGCTACTGTGATGCAGATTGGGCAGGAGACCGAAATGATAGAAGATCTACCACTGGCTATTGTACTTTTATGGGTGGGAACTTGGTCACATCGAGAAGTAAGAAGCAAAAGATTGTTTCTTGCTCAAGCATAGAGGCAGAGTATCGGGCAATGAGGAAGTTAACAAATGAGCTAGTATGGCTCAAGGGACTTCTCAAACATATGGGCATTGAATCCAAGAATCCAATAACTATGCATTGTGATAACCAGGCAGCTATACACATTGTATTAAACAATGTGTTCCATGAGAGGACCAAGCACATTGAGGTGGTTTCCACAAAGTGAGACAAGTAGTAGAGCAACGAATCATCCTACCATGCTATACAAGAAGCTCGGATCAATTGGCCGACATCTTCACCAATGCAGCTAGTACACAACTTTGTGAGTTCATCCATGGGAAACTAGGACTCACAAACATCATTCATGAGTAGCTTCCCTCACCGTGAAGCTTTGTACTCTTTTTACTTTGGAGAGTTTTGTCCCAAATTGGTTTTCTCTCTATAGGTTTTAATGAGGCAAAGTTTCACGGTACCAAGTTCAACCAAGCACCTCGGTTGAACTTAAGTGGGAGTGTTGAGTTTTGGTCATCACTCGGCCAAAACTTAAGAAAGGCAAAGGAAAAGTATTCCATGTAGTGTAAAAGGAAAAAGGATGCCAAAGCAAGTCAAATGACTGAGAATGGGTCGACTTGGCCTAAACTAGGCCAAGTCAGGACAGGATCATCGACCATGCGGATATTGAGTCTGTCGGGTCAAGAAAATCGAGACATATCAAGCCAAAACCAAAATATATGGTATCGGGTCTATCGGGCCTATCGGGCCAAGCTACGGAGGTTATATCGAGCCAAGGTCAGAATAGGCTATATCGGGTCCATCGGGCCAGAACCTGCAAGATGTATCAAGCCAAGTGCAAGATATTCGGTATCGGGCTAAGAAAGAAGTCGAGCCAAGGCCTAGAGTCTATCAGGCCAAATCATGGAGTATCAAGACCATCGGAACCATACACAGTATCAGGATCAGGACATCAGGCCAGTTTGGAATGATACGCGCTTGGTTCATACAGGCCATGTGTGCGGAACAAGGCAGGACGTGAGTAATGCGCGCATACGGGCTAGCGTGTAAGACAAGTATCAAAGGGAAACACGCGGAACAGATGGATGCGCATGAAAAAAGTCTGGCACGATCAAACAATGCGCAAACCTTACCGGAAATGAGCAGTTTCACGATAACCATCGAGAAACTATATTTACGTAAAGTATCGGCCAAATCACGCGGTCCTTCAACCATTTCAAAAATAAGCCATGTGTTCCAATATATGATGGATCTAGAAGAAGAATTATAGCCGTTGGAGAAGATTTGGTCGAGTATCTCTAAGATGCCATTGACACGCACGCGTGGCTTACCGTTGGGACCACTATCCGTACAACCGAGGAAACGCGTGGATGCTTTATGCTTTAACTTGTTTATTTTCACCTTTTACCATTCATCAAACCTTAAAATTATCATATTAGGTACGTTTAAGGTTCCCTCCTATATAAATGATGTAACGCCGACTTTGATAATAGGAAGAAAAGTTTCAATCTTTAAACAAAAGTTTCGATCTTTCTTCTATTCTCTCTCAATCTTTACTCAATCCACCATGGATTGAGCTTCTTAATCTCTTAAATTTTTCAGTTTTTTTGAATCTGTTGCTAGTGTATTCTTCCCCATTGTCTAATCTAAAATTTTTTATTTGAGCATTGAAGTGATTAGTAATGTATGATTGAAAGTTTGTAAATGCTTCAAATACTCTATCCTTGGAAGTAAGTAATTTGAGCCAAGTATATTTGGAGTTTTCATCTATAAAATTCACAAAGTATTTATAATTTTCCCTAGACGTGCAAGGAGATATCCACACATCAGAGTGAATAAGATCAAAACAATTCTCATAAATTGCATTAGACTTAGGAAAAACAGACTTGCAATGTTTACCCAAAATACATGCCTCACAACTATCATTATGAAAAACAACATTTGGAAGCATAAGTCTTAAAGACCTTGAATGTGGATGACCTAATCTAGCATGCCATAACATGTCGTTAGAAGGTTCAATAGCATAATTAAAACCATAATGTAAAGATAGAGATAAAGTGGGAGTTTTGTTGAAGTCTTGAAGCACATATAGATCCTCCTTGGTTCTTCCCATACCAAGTAGAGCATTAGTCTTCATATCCTGAAACCAAACTTCATTAGGACAAAAGATGACATTGCAATGTAAATCATTAGTCACACGTTTATTAGAAATTAGGGTTGATGTGAAGTATGGCATAAAGAAGGCCTTAGTGTTCTTATTAAACAATTTCAGATTTCCTACTCCTCTTATAGGTATTCTATCACCACTGGAAATTATCACATTCCCTAAACCTGGTTCTATGTTCTCTATAAGACTAGCATTACTAGCATGTGGTTGGAGGCACCCGAATCTAGTATAAGGCATTCATCAATATGTTGAGCATGAAAAGAGTGACCAAAAACATTACCCAACATGTTACCAGACTTAGAAACATCTTTAAGAGCCTTGATCAAGGCATCAAAGTCCTTCTTGCTCACATATTCTTCCTCCTTCCTTGTTGGAACAGATTTCTAAGTGACTAAGTCTTTGGAATTGGTTCCATCTTCAGCTCCTTGATGTGAACTTCCCCCTTCGTCACCAACCTTCTCTTGAGCATAATTAGACCTTGACCCATTAAACTTTGGCTTAGAACCATTCCCATTCTTTGCTGGCCTTAAATGGGGATGACGGAACCAGCACTTATCCTTGGTGTGACAATTCTTCTTACAATGCTCACAAGTCAAGTTCGGTTTCTTATCTTCCCCTTTGTAGAAACCTTGGTTAGCCACTCCTACATCTTTGGTAACTGATTTTTCCATGATTAACTCCTTCTTTTCATTGAACAAGCCATGAGTTCCTTGTTCTCTTAAGATTTAAGCACATACATCTTCAAGAGTCCCAAGTTTATCCGCCCTTAGTATGTACTTCACCGAATCTTTGTAGCTGCCATTGAGATTGAGTAAGAGACCAAAGACCTTGTCTTGCTGTTTTCTTGCACTTGGAACCATAGGATCAAGTGATAGTGAAAAATAGAAACTGAACTGAGAGAAAATGAGAGACAATGTAAAAAAATCAGAGATTGTGCGGAAGTTAAAGGTATTAGGAGCTTCATGCTCTGATACTATGTAAGAAATGAATCTCAATCCATGGTGGATCAAGCTTGAGAGAGATGAAGATTAAGAGAGAAAAGAGAAATCAATTTCGGGTTTTTAACTTTTTCTCATATCATTCAACAAAAACCATTACAACATATTTATAGGGTATTCACTTAACCTAGTCTCTATACATTTGACCAATAGTACAATGCTCATAAATGAAGGGAAAGAGGGACAACATGGGTCTTGTGCAGACCTGAACCTGCGAGACAATGACATGTCCTAGGAAAGCTGAAACGGATCCCAATGCAGCTATATGTGACCCTTTTGTCTTGTATAAACTCCAATAGCTCCTTTAGATATTTTGGCTCCAAGAATAAGTTATAAAAGCTTCTAAAAGCTTTTATCTTTGCTTGATCACTTCATAAATACTTCAGCATATGTGCATTATCCATTTAGTGTTTAGAAGATCAAAAGAAGAATTATACTCTTCAATGAACAGATTGTTGTTCTTGGTCTTCATCCTTTATTTAATTATCAAAGCTTAACACCTTAAGCCTCAAGCATAACTTCTTGGAAATACACAAAACATTTAAAAAAGGCTTGCATGCAAGTTTAAATTGTGTCTTAACTTTAAAAATGAAAATAAGGTAGAAATTGGTAGAAATGAGCTTAAGTATCATCAAGAGGCTCTTGTATAAGTGTTTTGAACAAGCCTCATTAAAACCTTGTTTGGAAAATCCAATGGGACAAAACCAAACCAAGGAAAAGAGTGCAAGCCACAACACCTATCTTGATGAATATCTTGGCAGCTTGTATCACAACCAATGTGATTGGATTAGCATATACTAGATTTCCCGAGATAGTATAGAGAAGTTGTTGAAGTGTAGATTCAAGTCCAAGACTTTTATTCTCTTCTTCTTTCCTCTTGATACTTGTCCTATTGCTCCAGCAAGTTACTTAGCCTTTGTTCTTATTATTATTCCAGCTTGAATCTCCAAAGTCTCATTATCTAAAAGCTTATCCTTATCTTCAAGCTCATAAACTCCTTGATTCAAAGCTGCTTTCTCAAGTTCTATTTTAGTGCTGGTCAGGATCATATCATCCTCTCCCACTTCAAAAAGATTTGTCCTCAAATCTGATTTACCTGCAAAACAAAGGACATAATAAGCAATATGTTCGGGAGATATGATCACACTTACATGTAAGTTCATAATAATTGGCAAAGTCTTAGATTTTCCAGATTGTTTTGATTGTTTCTTTGAGCACATCTGGTTTGTTGTGTAGTTCAATGCCTCTTTGAACTCCCTTCTCTTGTAAGTTGTTTTTGACAAGTCTCCTGGTTTCCAAATAAAGATCTGAAGTAAGTTAAGCTCATGGTTTAGATGTTCTTTTGCTTTCAAGTTGCTCCTCCATGCTTCTCCAAGTTTCCATATAAATTCATGCAACAAAGAACAAACAACCAAAAAATTAGTGAAGAAAAAATCCTTTAATAAACTTACAAAGATTATGATCAAGCAAAGGAATGGTTCAGCTGGTTCGGTGATCTGGATTGATCTTTAGGCAATGGAAAACTATGGGAAACTGATCTTGATGATCCATGGACGTGCTTGTTATGGTCTGGCCAAACTAGACTGATTTTGAGTTAGCCAAGCTGCTGGTTTTGTCTTAGCTTGAAGTATAGGCTGTCCGAGACCATCTTTGGTTCCAACACGAGCTAAGGAGTATGTGTGTTGAGCAGTAGCTCCATGTATATATGTCGATAACTGTAGAAGATCTCATGGTCGCCAAATAAATGTTTGGAGTTGTCTAAGTATGGAAAAATCCATATAAGATAAGTTCATTGCGCCTTGAGTTCGAGTTGCTGTTCCGGTTAGCTCCAATCTTATCTTATGTTGCATTGAGGTTTCAAAAACTCTTTGTTGTAGTTGTGTCTTCAAAACTGTAAAATCTGCACCAAAACACAACAAGTTAGTATTCATTCACTTTTGGGAGTTTAGGTGCTTATCTCGATGGGGTAGAGGTTTGATAAGGCATGATGTATCAGGTGGGTATTCTTTTATCAACATAGATGCAATCACTCATTTCCATGGCTGCAACTTATAGTTTCTGCAAAACATGATACAATCAAGGTAAATTGTTTCTTCATTTCTCAAAAACATAGTGGAATTATTGTGGTCTTGTCCACCAAAGTCTTGATGCTGGTTCTCCTTGAATGACTTGAACACTTGATCTTCTTTTGTTGTACATGATTTCAGAACATCCATTAGTATTGTCTTATCCAAATTCTTGGATTTCCGAGATGAATCTCCAAAGATAAAGTCAATATGCTCTGGTTCATGATTCACATTCACATTCTAATTGGGTCAATACTAGAGTCTACTACAACAACAAGGCAATAGCTCATCCAATTCAAGGAGTGTGTTCTTTATCTCACTTTCCATTAGAGCATGAAGTGTTTATTGGAAAATTGGACGAGGTATTAGTGCCAAGAAATTATGGAGAAGCTATTCAACAAAAGGAATGGAAAGAATCCATTGAAAATAAGCTAAGAACTATGGAAAAAAATCAGACTTGGTATGAAGATGAACTTCCAAGAGGAAAAAGGACAGTGAGTTCTAAATGGGTTTTCACCATCAAATTCAAAAGTAATGGTGATGTGGACAGATACAATGCAAGGTTGGTTGCAAGGGTGTTTACTCAAACTTATGGAGAAGTTTACTTGGACACATTTGCATCAGTAGCTAAGCTCCATAAGGTAAGGGTTTTACTTTCAATAGCAACTAATCTTGATGGGGATTTGTGGCAGAATCTGGATGTCAAGAATGCATTTCTTCAAGGGGAACTAGAAGAAGAAGTGTACATGCATCCACCTCCTGGTCTTGAAAATTCAATAGTCAAAGGGAAAGTGCTTAGACTTAGGAAAGCTATATATGGACTCAAGCAATCCCCAAGAGCATGGTACCACAAACTGAGTTCAACATTAATGTCAAGATGTTTCCAAAGATCAGAAGGTGACCATACTCTCTTCACACTTCAAAGCCAAGAAGGTATCATTATCATTCTTATATATATATATATATATGATATCATCATATCTGGTAGTAATAAGGTTGGAATTCAAACCACTAAGTTATTCCTAAAATCTATGTTTGATATCAAAGATTTAGGTGAACTAAAGTACTTTCTTGGGATAGAGGTTTGTAGATCCAAAGATGGATTGTTTCTATAACAAAGAAAGTACACTCTTGATTTATTAAGTGAAATAGGAAAGTTAGGTGCAAAACCAGCCAAGATGATAAACAGGTTTTTATCCTATCTAGCAAGTAATCCTAACTACTTGACTTTCGATGTAGTATTTAGGTGTCAAATTCCAATTCCATATGCAATTTACTAATTAGTTCTTAAGAGAATTCCGTTTAGTCTAAACGATTTAAAAATGATTGTGATTATCGATTAAAACAAGGATTAATATAAAACAAAGATTTCTATAATAAAAAAGGCTAAACAAACAGGCTAAAGCAACGACTCGGGTGATCAATGACTCTCTAGATGCTCAATACTAACAGTTAACTGCTAATCTTTGGTCTAAGATTCCCATTCTTAGACTAATCCAATCTCCTGGTACTAATCCTTTTCCTAATCATGCGACTAATACAATCTCTTGACTAATCCACAGGATTAAGAAACATTAAGATCTAATCTATACTCAACCACTAAACTAACTAACACAATCTCTTGGCTAGGCCTCATTTAGCATACAAAGATTGATTCATGCATTTTATCGAACACCTTTCGGGCGATAATTTTCCGATGATCTAGGTTCAATTGATCAGGTTAAACCTAGCATAAAGAACATCTACTGTATGAAGATTTGAAGATTGCAACACCTAAACATCTGGATTCGTCATCAAATCACCCTAATCTACTCAACCCATTTGCTTAATGAAAACTACTCACAACCCATGAAGAAAACACATATTCTCATATTAGAATTATGTTTTCCCATGGTAGAAACGGAATAACAAGAATTTAGATAAACAAATGAATGATGAAAATCAAATTGATAGAAAAGATAGATCAAGGTTTTACAGAGAAGTTCTAAGATAAAAGCTAGAATGAATTAGGTCTCTCTCTTCAAGTGCTTTTAAACAAGATTTTATTTTTATTTTTCTTTTAATACCCGATATCGGCCGGTACAACCGGTACGGCTGGCCGATATCGGTATCGGTCCTACAAAGCCGGTACTTCTTGGTCGGTACACCTGTACCGGGCCAGGTGTACCGGTTGCTTCTGCCCGGTACCTCCTTAGTGCAATTGATATCGCCTGATTCCAACTGGTACACCCCAACCAGTACGGGTGTATCGGTTGGAATGTACCGGTTCTGTTCCTTTTGACCGGTACCGGTCCAGTTCAACCGATACGAGTGGCTGGTATGATCTCCGGTTTGACTCCTTAAGCTTCTTTTTTTACTTCTTTTCCTCGGTTTTTGCTCGGTTAAGCTCCATCTTCCTTAGGTACCTGAAATATGCAAAAGAATGCAAAATGCAACCTAAACTATTCTAAATGAAAATGAAACTAATCAAAACAAGAACTAAATCGATGCCTAAAGTGGATAAAAACGCAATACATCAACATGCATTCAAATCCATTTATCTCTTTAACATTTAGAACCAAAATATGTTTCTAAAATAGGTGAAATCATTGTCCAAGTTACTAGTTTTAAAGTGCAAACCAATCTAGTCCTACTTAAAAATTTTAGCCTTACTCATCACAACTTAATCGAGACCGATCCTAACTTCCACATGCATTCAAATCCGTTCATCTCTTTAACATTCATTGAAATAGGAAACGTGTATCAAACTATGCACAATCAATGGACTTATTTGGTTCAGGGACTGAGTTAAGAGACAAAAATGATCTCTCTTTGCCGCGGTTTTTTTTTTCAATTCGAAACAGGGATCACTAAAAAAAGGAAAAGAGCTTTAGTAGAATGCTGAAGGTGAGAACACATGGAGGTATACAAGAATAGGATTCCATCTACCCAAAACCCAAAAGCTCGAAGCTTTGCATAAAGAACATGGAGAAGAATCCTAATCTACCCTT
>OVBE01011650.1:0-13988 GCA_900406425.1 Iberis pinnata
AAAATCTTAAAAATTAGTGTGTTCTAGTCCATGATTTTTTTACCAATTTGACAAAGTTTCCATGATATTGATTGCCAATTTGAAAAAGTATAAATTTTCTTTAGTTTGATGGATTAAAACTTGTTAATTATCACTCTGCATCAATTGATCATAGTTTAAAAATAACGTCAAAATCACTAAAAATCTGAAAAATTAGTGGGTTATAGTCCATGCTTTTTTTTGCCAATTTGACAAAGTATAAATTNTAGTTTGATTCTTTAGGGTTTATATAACAACTACAATAAGGTGAAACTTGTTAATTATCATTATGCATTAATTGTTCATAGTTTTAAAATAACGTCAAAATTACTAAATATATTAAATTTTAGTTTGTTATAGTCCATGATTTTTTTGTCAATTTGACAAAAATTAAAATTTTCTTTAGTTTGATTCCTTAGAGTCTATATAACAACTACAATGGGTTAAAACTTGTTAATTATCACTATGCATTAATTGATCATAGTTTAAAAATAACGTCAAAATCACTAAAATCTTAAAAATTAGTTGGTTGTAGTTCATGATTTTTTTTCCAATTTGACAAAGTATAAAATTTGCTTTAATATGATTCTTTAGGGTTTTTATAACAACCTCAATGGGTTAAAACTTGTTAATTATCACTATGCATTAATTGATCATAGTTTAAAAATAACGTCAAAATCACTGAAAATCTTTAAAATTAGTTGGTTATAGTCCATGATTTTTGTGCCAATTTAACAATGTATAAAATTTGCTTTAATATGATTCTTTAGGGTTTCTATAACAACTACAATAGGTTAAAACTTGTTAATTATCACTATGCATTAACTAATCATGATTTAGAAATAACGTCAAACTCACTAAATTTTTTTGAAATTAGTTGGTTATAGTCCATGATTTTTGTGCCAACTTGACAATGTATAAAATTTGCTTTAGTATGATTCTTTAGAGTTTCTATAACAACTACAATGGGTTAAAACTTGTTAATTATTACTATTCATTAATTCATCATAGCTTTAAAATAACATCAAAATCACTAAAAATCTTAAAGTTTAGTTGGTTATAGTTCATGATTTTTTTTTCAATTTAACATAGTATAAAATTTGCTTTAGTTTGATTTCTTAGAGTCTCTATAACAAATACAATGGGTTAAAACTTGTTAATTATCACTATGCATTAATTTATAAGAGTTTAAAAATAACGTCAAAATCACTAAAAATCTTAAAAATTAGTTGGTCATAGTCCATGATTTTTGTGCCAATTTGACAAAGTATAAAATTTGGTTTAGTATGATTCTTTAGGGTTTCTATAACAACTACAATAGGTTAAAACTTGTTAATTATCACTATGAATTAATTGATCATGATTTAGAAATAACGTCAAAATCATTAAAAACCTTATAAATTAGTTGGTTATAATCTATAATTTTTGTGCCAATGTGACAAAAAATAAAATTTGTTTTAGTTTGATTCCTTAAAGTCTATATAACAACTATAATGGGTTAAAACTTATTAATTATCACTATGCATTAATTGATCATAGTTTAAAAATAACGTCAAAATCACTAAAAATCGTAAAATTTAGTTGGTTATAGTTCATGATTTTTTTGCCAATTTAACATAGTATAAAATTTGCTTTATTTTGATTCCTTAGAGTCTCTATAACAACCTCAATAGGTTAAAACTTGTTAAATATCACTATGCATTAATTGATCATAGTTTAAAAATAACGTCAAAATCACTGAAAATCTTAAAAATTAGTTGGTTATAGTCCATGATTTTTGTGCCAATTTGACAAATTATAAAAGTTGCTTTAATATGATTCTTTAGGGTTTTTATAACAATCTCAATAGGTTAAAACTTGTTAAATATCACTATGGATTAATTGATCATAGTTTAAAAATAACTTCATAATCAAGCCCAAACCAGAATTGGGCTTGTTTTTGATTTGTTTTTTGGACCTGGAAAAATATTAGGCTACATCTGAGTGTAATAATAAGTTTTTAAATTGAATATTCTTTAACAAGAAAGAAAAAAATTTTGATTTAGATCATTACAGAGGGAAAAAAACATATTTGATCAATTTTCGCTAGTAGATCATATTCAAATTGGGAATAAGATAAGAAATATTCTTTATGTCCCTTCTCCTGGTTAGAACTTATTTGAAGATAAAAAAAATAAAAATAAAAGGAATTCTATAAAATACTAAAATATAAATTATTAATAAAAGATATCATACATTCCTAAATTTTATAAAACTAATATTAAAATGTTTTAATTCTAAAATTTTCATAAACATAAACTTGAAATTTTAAATTAGTTAGAGTTTAAAATTTAGTAGGAAGAGCGGTTTTGTTTCGGACTTCATAGTTTAAATTTAAATTTTCGAAATTATCTTTGATATTTTTGAAACAATGTTTTAATATCAATTATCTTTAAAACAATTAGAAATGTGTTTATTTTTAAAAACCAAAACTTTTTTAAGAAAATGTTATTTTTGAGAATTTACCTATAAATAAAGACCAAAGTCAAAATTCTTCAACCGAACCAGAAAAATTATCGGGTCATGGGTCAATGTGGTCCGATCGGATCCGATCGGGTTTGATTATTTAAAAAAAAAATAGATTTATATATATATAATTAGCAATAAAATTAAATGTTTATAATTTAATCCGTACAAATAATAAAATAATATAAATCATAAATTAATAATAGTGAAAAAATACTATATTTGTAACAACAAAAAGTATGAGATGTTAAATATTTGTTTATAAATCATATATTTACAAAAATCTAAATGTTTAACGTATTATAAATTTATACACTTATCTAATATATGTCATATAAAAGCATAAAATGTTAAATTGTAATTTCAACCAACCTGGGTAAACTTCCGGTTCGCGGTTCGGCCCCCGGTCCGGTCCAGGTTTGAAAACAATGCTTGAAATCCAAACCAATTCTAAGAGACTAAGTTGGTGCATTAGTTATCAATCAATGAACAAAACACACTACACTAAACACCATTTGTTGGCTACAAACTAAGCAAAATGGTTCTTAAAAAAAACAATCTTCAAGCCCCAAGAAAAACAACAGAGGCCAGAGAGAGAGAGAGTACAATGTAATAGTTTTACTCTGTCTTGGAGACTGGAGGAGAAGGCACAGAGAGTTTAGTCTCTAACATAAATGAAAGATCATGCATCTGTGACATTAGTTCCTCCACAACATCATTCTTTGTCTTTGGATCAAGTGTTTGATCTTTACCAGTAGAATCACTCGTTCTGAAAACATAAAACAAAAACATGTGATTAGCTCTTTAAGCTTCTTGCTAGTATGTAATGAAAATAAGTAACCTTTCTAAGGTTGTAGTTCCAGAAGACATGGCTTTGGCATCCTCTGAGTTGGTTTGGTCTCCAATACTTTCCGAAAACAAATCAGAATCAAACTCTCGGACCTCTCGGTGATTGTTATTTGCCTCGAACAAGTTTATTTCCGGATTCTGTTCAGCAGATTGATTCACATGGTTTGTAGGAGGCTGCAAAACGGTTGAGGATGTGAAACTATCCCAATTACCGAAGAGATCGTCTTCTTGATCTTTGGCTTTGTCAGATATCACACCTAGACCAGTATTTTGGTTCTCAACTTCAATCTGTTTCTTAACTTGCTCTAGTCCAGCAAAAAGATCCTCTTGAGGAGTTTTCATGGTTTCAGAAAGCGGATTATCATGAGTCTTGGAGTTAGCCGAGCTTGCAAAATCATTCCAATCATCATCATTATCATTTGTAGGTGTCTTAGCTTTCTTTTCAGTTGTCTGCCATAGATCATCACCAATCCAATCAATATTCATAGATGAACTTTCATTACCATCTATAACCTGTTCCTCATTCTTGTCATTAACAGCCGAGTCGGTCTTTTGAGTCATGCCAAACAAATCATCTTGTAACCAATCACTAGCAGTTGGAGGATTTGTTGGTTTCTCGAAGAGTAAATCTTTTCCGGAACCAAAGACAGAATCCATATGTGCAGACAAATCAACTGGACAACTTACAAATGGATCGTCACTAGTCTTTTTCTCGGAAGCAGATTGAAAGTCAGAATCCCAATCAGAAGAAGAGGCAACAACCTTGTCATCGAAAGACTTGAGCCCATTATTTGATGATGGTGCATCCTCAAACAAACCAAATTTTACATCCTCTTTAGAAGAACTTTTCCTCTGACCATCTTTACCATCGAACAAACCAAGATTACCACCTTCTTTAGAGCTTACAAATGGATCATCACTAATCTTTTTCTCAGAAGCAGATTGAAAGTCAGAATCCCAATCAGAAGAAGAGGCAACAACCTTGTCATCGACAGACTTCAGCCCATCATTTGATGGTGGTGTATCCTCAAACAAACCAAAGTTTACATCCTCTTTAGAAGAACTATTCCTCTGGCCATCTTTACTCTCAAACAAACCAAGATTTTCACTCTCTTTAGAAGAACTATTCCTCTGACCATCTTTATCCTCAAAGAAACCAAAACTTTCCTCTTTAGAAGAGCTACTTCTCTGAGCATCTTTACCCTCAAAGAAACCAAAACTTTCCTCGTTTTTAGAAGAACTACTTCTTTGAGCATCTTTACCTTCAAACAGACTCAGGTTTGTATCCTCTTTAAACGAATGCTGAGCGTTCTTTTCCTCAAAGAACCCAAAGTTTCCTTGCTCTGCCAAAGAACTACTACCCTGAGCATCTCTTCCTGAAAACAAACCAAGATTCTCATGTTTCTCGGACGAAACATTCTCTTGGATATCTTTTCCCTTAAACAAACCAACATTTACATTCCTCTGTGATTCACTATCGAATAAGCTAAGACTACGTGGATCCTTAAAATCATCATCATCATCTTCTTCCACCTTACTCTCTGCTACTTCCACTTTGGAAACATCACTTCCTTCAACAAAATAATTATCAAGATTGATTCCTCTTAAATTCAAAGAGTTTCTATCACCAACTCCACTGTTTACAGACTTTTCCTCTAATGGAGACCATTGTATTTCCAAATCAAGAAACTTAGATACAGCAATTCCTTTCACTACAGGTTCTTTAGCTTTTCTAATTGATTCATTTGTATCCTTTAATGGCTCTACAATCTCCTGCATATTCAAAAAACGTTTCATAAGTTTGCTTTTCTGATAACACAACTTCTACATTTAAATTACGAATTTGAAGATTTACCGATCCATCTAGATTCAGAGAGCTAAGAAACCATTTATAACCAGAAGTTGAAGTAAACTTGATTGGATCAGGAGGATTATCGCTAGTCCGTTGCTGTTTACCACAAAAAACGCAGATCAGAGATTCAATCCCTCTCAGAAGTTTTCCTTTACAGTTACGGCAACGGAGATATGGAGCTGAAGGATCAAGCTCAGAGATCGCTTCCGCGGCGGTAGGAAAGTTAGGGAAAGATGCGTCGGAGTTATCGCCGACGGGATAAAGAGAGGAAAGCTTAGCTTCACGACGAAGGGAGACTTGAAGTTGATTTATCAGATCTAATGAGATCTCTGTCGCCATTTCGTAAGGAATCAAAGTGATTCAAGAACGATGATTCTGAGTCTGAGTCTCTTCTTCTTTGATGATCTAGAATCGAATTGAAGAGATGCAACTTCCATGAAAAAGCTTCAAGAGCAAAGCAAAATCAATTTTAACCGAAGATAACCAGAAAATTGTACCGGTTTATTATATCCGTCGACATCCAAATTGGTTATTGAACTCCATGTGACTTATTAAGGACTACATATATGAATTATGGTTCATTAACGATTTTTTTTGGAAAATTAATCAAATGAGTTTTCTTTAATTTTCTTGTTTCTTACAAATTAAAAAAAATTTGAAGTATTAAAGCCAATTTAAGGAAAAAATGAATTTAGTGGAATGGTTAAAATTTGTTCTTATATTTTTATAATTTAAATTTTTTAAAATTTAATTTATTTTATGTGTTTGTGATATTTTTAGAACATTTGCGAATAAAGTATTAATATAATATTTCTAAAATTTGAAATTTTTTTATTGATATTTAAGAAATTCTTCTTATTAAAATGATTATGGATTAATTTTTATCAATCAATTTGATTGTGAAATTTTTAATTATATGTTAAAAATGTGATATTTAAATTCTAAACTATATAGAAAATATATATACTTAGTTTGTTCATTTATAAATTTCTTTATTGGAGTTTGATTAATATACATTATTAAAAAATTGAATTAGATTTTTTCAAACAAAATAATAATTTCAAAAAATTATAAACAATTACTAATTATATATTAAATTATTTTCTTTTTGCACATAGGTATGAATTGGTGTGAATCCAATCATTTCATTAATTGAAATTTTTACAAATTTAATGCTTCATTAACTAACTTTTAATCTTATATCTAAATCTCCATATGCCTAAATTAATCATTATCAATACAACAAAGAGTCAAAAACTTGTAAGAAAAAAAAAAAAAAAAAAAAAAAAACNCACTTTCTCCTATTTTTCAACATTTAAAATTCACAAAGCTAAAATCCCATTTCAAGATTCATTCACACTCATCTGAATTTCAAATCTTTACAACGACCCAAATCGAAAAATCTCATCTTTTTAAAAATGGCGACTCACACGGTGGCGTTAAAACTCGTGTTAGCTTTATTAGGGCTAAGTATGGTTAGTTACATACTTGCTCCGCCTCTTTATTGGCATCTCACTGAAGCTTTAACCGCCGTATCAGCTTCCTCTTGCTCTCCTTGTGTCTGTGATTGCTCGCCGTTAACAATTCCCAAAGGTATAAGAACTTTGTAGTTAAAAGATTAGATCTTTATCTTGATCTTTGTGGAAAGTTTGATCCTTTTTTGTAAAGAGATGTTTAAATTAGTAACTTTTTTGGAGTTTCGGTTATATTTCGGATCTGCTAAAAATGAAAAAACCGATCCGATTCGAACGGAATCCGAACCGAATTTTTAAATAACCCGAACGATTCCTATATGCCTCTAACCGGATTATCCGAATTATCCGAACCGAAATCCGAACGCTCATCCCTAGTATAAAAACTTTGTAGTTAAAAGATTAGATTTTATCTTGATCTATGTAGAAAGTTTGATCCTTTTTGTAAAGAGATGTTTAAATTTAGTAACTTTTTGTGTTTTTTGTATAAAAGATGATTTTTTGTTGTATGTTTGGGCTTGGTTTGTTCTTGAGTTTGATGAATCTTTAAACCTATGGATTGAGAATGATTAGTGTAGATCTATCAGAATTGTGGTTTTACTTAATTGTGTGAGCTCTTTTTTGGTTATGTTTTGTAATTTTTATTGGATTATGGAGATTGAATTTTGCTGTTTAGTGTTATGGTCATAACTAATTAACAAGTAATGAAGTTTCTTGATAGTATCTTAAGAGCAAGTCTAGATAGTATTGTGTTTGTTTTACCAAATTGAATTGTCAAACAAAATTGATAGATAAATGCCGGTCATGAGGCCAAGCAGGAGCTTGCGACCTATTTTATATTTTCAAAATTGTATTTTAAAAGTGGGTCTATTTTAAGAACCGGCCCATGTTTTTTATTTTATATTGCGGTCTTTAAAATCTCAGGATCGGCTCTGCGTAGATAATTCACGTTTGGTCAGGTAATTTGGGTTTAGGCTTGTATAATTGGGGTTTATGGTTGGATGTTTCAGATTTTTTGGTGCATATTTCGGGTTTTTAGTTGTGATTTTTTGGCTAATTCCGTTTTAATTGGGTTTCATATTCAAATTATGAAGTATTCGAATAATCTATATCGAAAACTCAAATAACATACAAAATATCCAAATAACCTAAACCGAAAACTAAAACATCCGAAATAAAAAAAATCTCGCATTCATGTCGGGTTTTTATTATAAAAAAAACGAGACCCTTAATCCGAATAAACCCAAACCAATATTTATTTGGTTCCTATTTAGAAGCCATATAGCCGGATTTGAAGACCGGAAACCTGAATTACTTGAACCGAAATCCAAATGTCCACCCCTAATCCATAAGTTGACTTTTAAATTCTTTATATAATATTTACCAAATCCAAAAGATTGATCTTTCTTTTTAAAAATTTGTTTTCTTCTTGCAGGACTAATCAATGGTTCTTTCACCGGTAAGTTAACTATAAAGAACATTGCTTCAAACCATATCAATTCAAGAATCTTTTAAACTTCAGTAATTGAAACAATTGAATATGTAGATTGCGCAAAACACGATCCAGAAGTAAACGAAGACACAGAGAAGAACTATGCTGAGCTTTTAACAGAGGAGCTAAAGTTGCGTGAATCCGAATCTTTAGAGAAACATAGAAGAGCTGATATGGGACTATTAGAGGCCAAGAAAGTAACTTCTTCATATCAAAAAGAAGCAGATAAGTGTAATTCGGGTATGGAAACATGCGAAGAAGCTCGCGAAAAAGGAGAAAATGCACTCGCAGAACAGAAGAAACTAACATCTAAATGGGAAGAGAGAGCTCTTCAAAAAGGATGGAGAGAAGGAGCTAATAAGTCAAGCAATGCTTAGGAAATATTACATGTAACCACTTTGTGTAGTTATGAATTTATATATATTTTTTATAGTATAATGTTGAATATCATTATACTTTTTTCAACACAAATTATAAGCTTATAGAAATATTAAGAGTAGTGAGAAAATTTACATTTCATAACATGTTTTGGGAAAATTTATAAAAACTTTGCATTTCCTGTAATATGGTATTTTCTTCAAATATTGTTTACTAACACTAGATTAGGATCCATGATTATGATTTGTGAGTAAAGTAAAATATTTATATTTTGAAATAATAATTTTTGTAATTATGATGTGTATAATTATATTATGACATTAAAATCTGTGTTTTGTTATAAATATATTGTGTTTTGTAAATCATAACTAAATATATGTTGACAAAAAAAACTAAATATATAATGTTTTTAATTTTGATTTATTGTTTTCTTTTTGAAAAATCAATATTAATTCTTCTTCTTCATTTGTTTTTTTTATTTAGATCAATATAATTTTTTTTTTTTGGCAATTATATTTTTCTCTTAAAACAATAGGAAAGATTATGTTAATTTATATACTATATCGACATATATTGTAGTGACCCACACTAGAACTTCGTAAGAATGTACGAAAAAAACGTACCATTAAAGATGATAACTTAGCTATTTTGGATGAACCATTAATCCCGAGAAATCTCTAAAATCATTTGAACTAGGTTAAATTTCGATCTAAGTATCTTAAGCTGGCCAAGAAAGAGCGCAGTTTGATCACTTCGTGAAGTTAAGTGTCAAACCGTAAGAACCAATGACTTGTTCCAACAGTATGTGTACTTGGTACAGTTGGTTGAGCAGCATGAGTGCTTGCTCAAGGTGCTTATCAAACTGCTTAAACTTGTGGGCAGTGTGTGTGGGCATGTGCTGAACACAAGCAGTTAGATCAACTGGTGAAGGACACAACTCACACCTGCTTAGTTTCCTTCCTTAGAAGTAACCTAAGTTGCTCCCACTAATTGTTTCTACCTATAAAAACGACTTAGATCCTTCTGGTTTCTTCACACAAAGTGAATTCCTTAGTAAAGCTTTGCAAAAATCAGTACAAGAAACTTGATCAGTTCGTATTCAAGAACAAAAGAAGAACAATCCGTACAGCTTAGGGCTATACTGCCTTTCATAAATCTGAACTAGTCTTAGATCATATACGGATCAGTTCTAATCTATCTAACAAAACCGGAACCAAACCAGTCCTTGATTGTTGTTGTGGTTATTGCGTGGTCTATTTGATGGTTTAGATGGTCTAAAGCCGTTTGGAAATGATATGAAATTGAAGTAAAATGATGTGAAAATAAAGTAAAACTATGAACTAAATTATGAATTGATTATGGTTCTGGATCGTGCATTATATAATGTTGCACGATCTGGAAGGATGGGTTATTGATGCAGGACGTGGAGTATCAATATTGTGTGTATTTATGCTGAAACTATGGTTCATTTATATTAACTTTAAAGTCGTAAGATGAAATAAAATGTAATGAATATTAATTCTAAGCTTGTTGATATGCCTTGTTGAGAAATTGTGATGGTGTTGATTTATGAGATTGAATCATTCACTTGGTGTGATTGAGATAGTGTCGATATAAGTAATCGAACCATTGTCACTTATTAAGCCTTTGTGGTTTCAAGTGGTTTCAAGTGACTAAGATGGTGTCGATTTTACTTGGTAGTTTAAGGATAGCAAACGCTAAGGTCTTAATAAGAAAAATTTACTACGAAAACTTAAGCAATAAAACGGTTTACAATATGCTTGTTGTATTATACTTTGAGAATTTTGGGGATTTATTGGTGCAGGTTATGAACTCGAACTCACTGAGTTTAGTAGTTGCTCACGTCTCAGTCTCTTTTGCAAGAAACCATAAAGAGATTTAGTAGGAGCAAAAGAACGTTAGGTTGTCGTTGTAGATTTGTAACCTTTAGTAAAACTATGTGTTATGCTTGTATATGTACCTATGTTTTGAGCATTAGGCTCACGGCCAAAACGTATATAATATATAGTTTGTTAATGTTTCTAAGTTTATATGTATAAAAAGTTATGTTTAATATTAACTTGGTTTCGTATGATAATTTTCTAATCCGAACAGTACTAACGGCTTAACTATAAATATATAGAGATAAAAGATTTAAATGTAATTAGTAATAGTTTAATACCCTAATTGTCTACTGTATAAATACTATGTTTACTCATCAATATTACCTAAGTCATTCATCTCACATGGTATCAGAGCCACCACTTACAACAAAAATTTAAAATTTTCTCTCTTTCTTTAACGATTACTAATGACTTCCACGCCTATTACTGTCTCTGATGCTGTTGTTATTGACAATCAAACTCTATTGAGTGTCAACATGTCTAATGTTTCAAAACTCACGCCTATCTCTTACCTCATGTGGAGCTGTCAAGTTCATGCTTTGTTCGATACCTATGGTTTAGCCAGACATCTTACTGGTACAACTCCTGTGCCGTCTCCTACAGTTACTTCTGCAGGTGTTACTACTGTCAATCCTCTGCACACACACTGGCAACGACAAGATAAACTGGTTTACAGTTCCTTACTTGGCGCTATCTCTATCCATATTCAACCAATTCTGTCACTTGCCACCACTGCTGCTCAGATCTGGGAAAAACTTGCTTCCACCTATGCAAAACCAAGCAGAGGCCATGTCAAAAATCTCAAGCAACAACTCAAAGATTGGACTAAAGGTACCAAAACTATTGATGAGTACTTTCAATATGTTTTAAAGATAATTTATCAAAACTTTGCATTTCCTGTAATATGGTATTTTCTTCAAATATTGTTTAGTAACTAGATTAGGATCCATGATTATGATTTGTGAGTAAAGTAAAATATTTATATTTTGAAATAATAATTTTTGTAATTATGATGTGTATAATTATATTATGACATTAAAATCTGTGTTTTGTTATAAATATATTTTGTTTTGTAAATCATAGCTAAATATATAATGTTATTAATTTTGATTTATTGTTTTCTTTTAAAATATCAATATTAATTATTCTTCTTCATTTTGTTTTTTAATTTAGATCAATATAATTTTTCCCTTAAAACAATAGGAAAGATTATGTTGATTTATAAATACTATATTGACATATATTGTAGTGATCCGCACTAGAACTCCAAAAGAATGTACGAAACAAACGTATTGAGAACCGTTAAGGATGATAACTTAGCTAGTTTGGATGAACCAGTAATCCCGAGAAATCTCAAGAACCGTTTGAACTAGGTTAACTCACGATCTAAATATCTTAAGTTGGTCAAGAAAGACCGCAGTTTGATCAGTTCGTGAAGTTAAGTGCTTAAACTTGTGGGCAATATGTGTGAACACAAGCAGCTGGATCAGCTAGTGAAGGTTACAGCTCGCATCTGTTTCGTTTCCTTCCTTAAAAGTAACCTAAGTTGCTCCCACCAATTGTTTCTGTCTTTAAAAACGACTTAGATCATTTTGGTTTCTTCACACAAAGTGAATTCCTTAGTAAAGCTTTGCAAAAATCAGTACAAGAAACTTGATCAGTTCGTATTCAAGAACAAAAAAGGAACAATCTATACAGCTTAGGGCTATACTGCCTTTCATAAATCCGAACTAGTCCTAGATCATGTACGGATTAGTTCTACTCTATCTAACAAAATCGGAACCAAACCAATCCTTGATTGCTTGTTGTGGTTATTGCGTGGTCTGTTTGATGATTTAGATGGTCTAAAGCGGTTTGGAAATGATATGAAATTGAAGTAAAATGATGCGAAAGTAAAGTAAAATTATGAACTAAATTATGAATTGATAATGGTTCTGGATCGTGCATAGTATATAATGTTGCACGATCTGTATAAGCAAGATTAGAAGACCGTTAACCATTCTCTCTGTACATTATAATAGAATATCTTCTTTCCTTATTCCCTGTATAAAGCTTGCTATATATTTGTAAATCTTAAGTGAATACAATTAACTTTTACCATTCTATTATGGTATCAGAGAATGTGATCCAAACCTAATTTTTTTTTTCCTCTGTGCCGCCTCTATCTCTCTGTTTCCCTTTCTTCTTCCTTGCTTCATCTCTCTGTCTCACTTCTTTCTCTCTGTTTTTCTTTAATATTCAGTCATGGCGTCTGAAAACTCTGCTTCAGCAGAACAAACTCTGATTTTTGATTCTCAAAACCCTCACAAAACTTTGCTTTCCGTCAATATGTCCAGTGTTACGAAACTAACAAGTTCCAATTACTTGATGTGGACTAAACAGGTTATGGCAATCTTGGAAGGGCATGAACTCCAAAGCTTTCTTGAGCCTTGTACGGTGTCTCCACAAATCACTGTTTCTGGTCAATCTCAACCCAATCCGGTGTATGCTCCATGGCGTCGTCAAGATCGGTTACTTTACAGTGCGGTCATTGGTGCGATCACTCAGGCTGTTCAACCAATTGTCTCCTCTGCCTCAACAACTTGTGAAGTCTGGCAGCTCTTATCTGATGCATTCGGGAAGCCCTCACGTGGTCTTATCAAGCAACTAAAACTACAGATTAAAGCCTGCACAAAAGGCACAAAGAGCATAACTGAATACCTTCGGCTAATCAAATCTAAGGCGGATGATTTGGCTCAGTTAGGTAAACCACTTGACCCGGAAGATTTAAATGAACAGATTCTTGCAGGTTTGGGCGATGAATATAAGCCCGAAGTTGATGCGCTTAATGGTCGGGACACTCCTGTTCCTTACACTGAGCTGTATGAAAGGCTTCTCAACCGTGAAGCTATGATCCTCGCGGCTGAACCATCTGGTCCTCTGCCTATTAGTGTCAATGCATCCGAGACCAGGCCAAGACAAAATTGGCGTGAATCTTCTACAATGCAGCAACGTGGACACCAACACAATCGTAACCGTGATCAATCTCGTCCTCACACCAATGTCAACTACAACAACAACAGGGGCAGTTCTAAACCATATCTTGGGCGTTGCCAAGCCTGTGGTGTACCTGGTCATTCTGCAAAGTTCTGTTCCGAGTTTCGTCTTGTTCGTGGCTCCGGTTCTTCTTCTTGGCAGGGACAGCAACAATCATCTCGACAACAATGGCATCCCTCTGCCAATCCCGCTCAACTTTCAGATTCGTCCACTTGGCTACTTGACACCGGCGCGTCTCATCATATGACGTCGGACCTTGCGAATCTTGCGCTTCATCAACCATATCATGGAACAGATGATGTTATGCTTGGTGATGGTTCGGGATTACAAATCTCTCACACTGGTTCTTTCTCTATACCCTCTTATACTAAACCTTATTTCATTAACAAAGTTTTATGTGTACCGTCTTTGCATAAGAATCTCATCTCGGTGTTTCAATTATGCTTAGCTAATAATGTTGCTGTAACGTTTGCACCTACATA
>OVBE01011651.1:0-13987 GCA_900406425.1 Iberis pinnata
TATATATATATAACGAACCATGATTTAATAATGGGCTTAATTGGCCCATTATGTTAACGTGATTATTATATAATAATTAGAAGGTGAGCAAAAACTTTAAGCAAAAAAGGCACAAGATTTGATCTCATCGGCACGATATTTAGAATGCTCATAAACCTTAGACCAATTTGATTAATTTTCTATATAAAATATACAAGTATATTCAAATTTATGTATTCTAAATTTACTTTAGTATTTGCACGAATTTTGACAATTAAATTTGTAATTAAAATTTATAAAACCTTATAAATTGTAACATTTAAGTGTGCACAAAAATAAAATAAGAACCCTTAAGCACGCCGGTTACGCTAATTTATTTTAATAATATAATCGGAACTTTCTCCGACACATACACATGTCAAGTCGAGAACTTAGTATGAACTCTGAAGTGTTTTTCCTAGAAAGGCTCTTTCTTGATAAGCGAATCTTAGAAAAGAAATGGTTAACAAGGAAGATGATGCAGCTTAGTGATAATTAATTGTCTGTAAAGACCAAATATTAGTGATGATTAATTGTTTTAAATTAGATGCTTTTAAGGTAGCCGCATTTTCTTGAGACCCAAATAATACTTTGATATGTGTAGACGAAGACAAAGCTTTTGCGTAAGGGACATCTTCTTCACTTTCACTTTCATTAGCTTCCTTCTTCAGGGGACCACTATTCCAATTTCACTTACTCTCCTTTTATACTTAAAATCTTGAATATTTGTACGCAAAAGCAAGACATAAGTCACTTATTCCACTAGCGTAATGTCCTACTCAAGACTTAAATTTTCGGTAAAAAGAATGCTTAAACTTTCAATTATCTTATCTTGACAAGTCTCAAATACACAAGCATCAAGTTTTTGTTTGGTATTCCAAAAAGTTTCAAAGTATTGTTATTCATACCATAGTTTCATTACACTTGAACCAACAGTTGATTATGATTGTGCCGGTTTTTATAAGGTACAGAGATGCTTCCTTTTTTGGACCTTTTCCCCGGTTTTGAAGTCTTTTTGAACTGTTAAGTGATTCTCAATATTCAGCCTACAACATGCATCTAGTGGTTCCATCTTAAGAATTTATTATGTATTGATGTATGTGAGATTAGCTAAAAAAGACTATATATTAAAAACTCGGTAAGTGAACTATTTAACGGTGTCACTTAACTTAAGAATATAGATCTCGGTGTTAGTATAAAGAGAATATCCAAGAGATCAACAATCTGTTTTTAAAATAAAAACAACTCTTTATTAAACTTTTGTTTGTTTAATCTTTTACAAAGATCTAGCCCAAACAGGTTTTACATAATCCAAGACTCCCCTTGATTGTTACCTATTAGTTTAATAAATAAACAGACTTTTTCCTAGAGCTACCCACTCGATAAACTCACACACTCAAAATCTAGAACACTCACCAAAAAGAGCTTCCTGAATTAAGTCGTTGTTTTGTCTAACCCAAGTAAAAAGATCTAAAGTGTTAGTCTCTACTGAACACTTTAGACTCTTTATATACTAACTACCCCAAAACCCTAAAACGATTTTACAACAATCTTTTATCTCAACAATAAAATCTTCGTGAGATATCCAACTAAAAATATCTTCTTGCTGAACTCTTTTTGTTAAGATCTTATGCTCGTTAATATCTTTTTGATCTTCCAAGACTTCCTTCTTGATAACTCCTTATCTCGCATGTTGTTATTCTCCAAAATCATGCTCCACTTGTTCCTCTGCTTTCAGTCTCTTGTTTCTATCAGCATCATGTTTTGCTCTCAGTCTTCTGTTTCCAACAGCTTCCTGATATCGCACTTTCATTCTCGCTCTTTTTGACATGATGTCATGATTAAGCACCTACTCCATTCCTGCATCTCAAATACACAAGTATTCCAAGAACACACAGACTAGTCGAAGAACAGAGATTATATGAAACCATCATTGATACGAAATAAAAAATAAAAGCCATCATTATCCAGACACAAAAACACATACTTCAGAAACAAAAAACTTAAGTTCAGATTAAACGCAATAAGAAAACACAAACTGAGCAGCTAAGCTAAATATGTTCTCCCCCTGAACATTTGCACACTTGTACACTTCATCTTTAATCAGATTCAGTTTCATCTGCATCTGTTTCTCCCCTTGCTTATGTGACACCATGTCAAAAATAATTACAGACCCGAGAAAAAGAAGTGAGAAACACTTACCTGTAGTCAGAGCTATTTTATGAAGCTGAATGGCAAGTCGCATGACACTGCATATCCAGCCCCTGAGCTTTTGCCCGCCTTCTTAACCTTGAGCTGTGATCATGCATGTGACATGGATGATTCTGCCACTTTGTCTTTAAGCTTCATAACCTTAGATGATTGCCCCTGCTTGCTAACTTTAGAGCAAATAGTCAATTGATCCTGAACATCCATAACAGGGGACTGATGGGCTTGTTGCTGAAGGGTATCAGGATGTTGATTGGTAAGGAACTGGCTGATCAGTCTTGGAAACGAATGAAAAAAATTCGAGTCCATGGACTTAGCATGACTAACAATTTGATCAAAGACAGCTTTACCCAAGTTGAACTGAATCTTGTGCGCAACCTTGTAAAGTAACATTGCCCTGCCAGGATGCATGTACCCAGAGTTTTTTGAAGGGAGCCAGTTTCTACAGAAGATGCGATATAACTCCCGAAGATCATCTATGAAGGTTCCCAGATTCAGAAGCGACCACTTTTCTACAAACCCTCCACTTAGAAATGTAGCCAGCATATTAGGAGTCACAACCACTACTTGAATACGAATCTGGACATCATCAACTTCAGACAGTCCTAACAGAGAGTTGATTTTCAAAGCAGACAACTCAAAATTCCTACCCCTGACCGGAATAATAATAGTTGGAACTTCCTGATGATCAGCAGGGAAGTTTGCATAAAACTCCCAAATGAGTTCCTCATCAAACAACTCCACCGTAGTGATAAGACCCGCATCGTCAATCATTTTCCTGACCTTACTACTAGACATAAAGACAATGGTAAATTCCTCCAAGCAGTCTTTGCGTGAGATCAGATCATACCTCTAAGCTGCAAGCTTTGAAGAGAATTTGGTACGATCATAAGTTGGGGCTCGTGGCTCCTTCTTCACTTTCTTTGCTTTAACCTCTGATTTCATCGAGAGTTGCTTCTGTTTTCTGACTTGAGCTGCTCGTGCGAAATCGGCAGGAGTGATTGTGCTCTTGATTTCCTCTAAAATCATAACTTCATCGACCTCTGTCACATCAGCTACAGAGTCCGGATGCGCATCTTCAAGTACCTGATCACTCCCAAGACCTGGAACATTTGCAGCTAGCTGTTCACCACTTTCGATCACAGGATTGAACTCAAAGACCCGATCTTGTGCTTTAGCACTCATAAGAGCAGGCGTTGCTTTAGCCACTAAATCTTGATTTCCGTTAGACTGAGACTGTTCATCTTCCTTAGGTGATCGACAGGAAAAGGCTCATCATCTGGAATCTTTTCAATGCGAGGAGCAGTGAAGATGCTGCCCCGGAAGATGGTCATGGTCTTGCATGTTTTTATCGGAGGCGAATACTCAGCAAGCATGGTCGTCGGTGTCTGATACTTTGATGGAGAAGACGAATCGGTTCAAGATGAGGATTGAGACGGGGATTGAACAAGAGGGTGATTAGGAGCTTCAACCTATAGAAATCGATGAAACTTAGAGAAAAAATCATCCATGGTCAAAGAATTTTTAGTGTTTGATAAAACCCTAATCAGCAAATCGAGAGATTTAAAGAAGAGGATGAAGTTGGACCGGTACAACAAACAGTCGTTCTAACTTCCCTTGTTAAGATTCCTTAAATCTCTCAACACATATTTTTTAAAAAAAAAATCTTGACTTCAAGGAGATTTCGAGAAGACTGATGGGTTTTAATGGGCTTGAAACAACTTAAGAAACCAATTACTCGCATATGAATAGGATAACATATTTTAGTGCTTAAAACTGCCAATTCTAATAATCACACGAAATTTTAGTGTTTGAGAAAAACAATCATCACAACACATTTGCATCATTGTCCTGTCATGAGTGACCCAAATTATATCAGACTCATACTAGCACGTTTTTGAATATGAAAATCTGAAATTGATAAAAAAAAAATACTTGAAAGCATGTTCAGTGGCCTGCTAAAGTCAACGGAAAGACTTTCGTGTTTGATCATACCTCTTAATGGCCTTGCAAAGACGCATGTAGCATCTGTGTGACTAGTCTTTCACACTGTCATACCTTTATCCTGAAAAAAATTGCAATCTCAGTTCGCAAACACTCTTCATCAGGCAGCTGAAATTTCCTTTGAAGAGTCATGTTTATAATCAGACATTTGGTAAAGTGTATCACTTGACTTCTCAACACTTAAACCTTGATTCAAGACATTTTATGCCTGGATAGTTAGATGCATCACTTGACTTCTCAGCATCTAACATCCCCCTTTTTAAATGATACATAAATCATCTTCTCTTTAACCTCCTGGTATGAGTGTTTGCAACCCCTTGATATTGATTACATCAGAACGGCATGACAGACAGCTGCTTTTCACACTAAACTACACGCACAAATCTTTGAAGAAGTATGTTAGATTACATATGACCACATGCATGTCTTTCCCTGATTCATACGGCTATCTAAACACATTTAGAATTCACAAACTCTAATTGATTTTCTAAGATTGACAAATCGATTAAAATCCATTGGTTTTTTGAATAAATCATCTAGTTGTAAATTTGTGCTGACATGATCAACCATAAGAAGTTTCGCCTCAGTCAATTCCCTGATGAAATGATGCTTGATATCTATGTGTTTAGTTCGAGAATGTTGAACTGGATTCTTAGCAATATTTATAGAACTTTTGTTATCGCACAATGCAAGTAGGGTATCAGAAATCATACCATAGTCAGCAACCATTTGTTTCATCCACAGAAGTTGAGTGCAAAAACTTCCTAATGCGATGTACTCAGCTTCAGCATTTGATAGTGAGACAATGTTCTGTTTACGACTATGTCATGCAATCAGATTGTTTCCCATAAAAAAACACCCTCCACTAGTACTATGACGATCATCAAGGGATCCTGCCGAATCAGCATCGCAGTATCCTACCAGGTTCTTGTTTGTGTCCTTGGTGAAATAAATCCCTAGATTCACAGTGCCCTTCACATACCTGATAATTCTCCTACCTGTGGTTAAATGAGAAACTTTGGGTTGTGCTTGATACCTTACACATATACCTACAGCAAAAAAAATGTTTGGTCCGCTTGCTGTTAGATACAAGAGACTGCCAATCATACCTTTGTATAGCTTTTCATCTACTTTTTCACCAGATTCATCTCTTGACAGCTTATCATTTGTACCCATTGGAGTTTTTGCTTCCTTAGCATCTTGGAGTCCAAATCTTGTTACCAAATTTATGTGCTTTGAGTGACGAAAATACCTTCATCTGATTGCTTAACTTGTAATCCCAAAAAATATGTTAGCTCCCCACACATACTCATTTCAAATTCCTGAGTCATGTTCTTTACAAACTGTTCAACCATATGATTTCTAGTCTATCGTGCCTCTTTTATACCTCTGATTGAGAAAAAATGTGGTCAATCTTTCATACCAAGCTCTTGGTGCTTGCTTCAGACCATATAGTGCCTTTTTAAGCTTGAACACATAATCAGGATGTTGCGAATCTTCAAATCCTTTAGGTTGTTCAACATAGACCTCTTCTTGAAGAATCCCATTTAAGAACGCACTTTTGACATCCATTTGATACAGTTTGAAGTGCAGAATACACGCCATGCCAAACATAAATCTGACGGATTCCAAACGGGCCACTGGTGCAAAGGTCTCATCAAAACCCACTTCTTCAACTTGGGAATAACCTTGAGCAACCACTGCACCTGTCTCTGACCACTGCACCTGTCTCTGACCACTGCACCTGTCTCATCTATTTTATCTTTGAAAATCCACTTGGTACCCACAACATTCACCTGTTCAGGCCTTGTAACCAAGTCCCAGCCTTCACTTCTCTTGAAATGACTTAATTCTTCTTGCATAGTCGATATCCAAAATTCATCAACGAGAGCCTCTTTGTGATTTTTTGGCTCAATCACAGACACAAATGCCGATAACATAATTGATTCAACAGGCTGCCAGTGATCAACTTCCTGAAATCAATTTGCTTTCCCTTTGTGAGTCTCTCACCATGAATTTCTCCAATAACATCGTATTTTGAGTTATTCCTATGCACTTTTGTGACTAGTGACACAATTGATGAAGTGGTGTCCTTCTGTGGTGAATCGGCCCCTTGGTGTTCTGCTTCACTTGATGTCATTCTATGAACTATCACCTGTGAAGTGAAATAATCATCAAATACAACATTAACTGTTTCTTGAAGATTGTTTGTTTGTTGAACACTCTATAAGCTGTGATGGTTCCTGAATACCAAAGGAAAAAACCTTCATCACTTCTTGAGTCAAATTTTCCAAGATGATCTTTGTCATTCATAATGTAGCCGACACAACCAAAAATATGAAAGTATCTTAGAATCATATTATTTCCTTTCCACATCTCGTATGGACTCTTGTTTGTTCCTTTACGAACATACACTCTGTTGATTATGTAACATGCTGTGTTAACAGCTTCATCCCATAAATGCTTAGCAACTTGATTCCCATAAAGCATTGCTCTAGCCATCTCCTGTAATTTTCGACTTTTCCTTTCAACAACACCATTCTGTTGTGGTGTTCTTGGAGCTGAATATTGATGAACAATCCTCTGATTCTGACAGAACTCATCAAAGTGATCATTCTGAAACTCACCTCCATGATTTTTTTCGAATGATCTTGATTCCATACTTCTCATTTTTTAGTTGTAGTGCCAGAATCTTAAAAATGTGAAGTGTTTCTGTTTTCTCCCTTAGAAACCGAACCCAAATATAGCGAGTAAAGTCATCAACAATCACCAGTATATACCTTTTTTCCGTGAGATTTTCGACTTGAATGGGTCCCATCAAGTCCATATGCATTAATCCGAGAATTTCTGTGGCTTTAACATCTGGAACAATCCTATAATAAGCTCTTATATGCTTTTCTTGGTTTCACGGTCCACAAACAAAGTGTTGTTGTGATTCAAGTTTTGGAAATCTTCTAACAACTTCATGATTAATTAGCTTTGTTAGTGTTCTCATGTTCAAATGTCCCAACTTTTGATGCCAGATATGGGCTTCAGATTCTTGTCTCTGTCTGTGTTTCCACATGTTACAATTGTTGCTTGATCTCATCCCTTCTAGCCTGATATCTCCTTTATAATCAATTGCTTTGCACCTTGTTTTTGATAAAACAACTTCAAGCCTTTCATCACACAACTGACTGATGCTAATTAGTTGACTTTCAATACATCTACCAGGAACACTTCAGCTAGTTCAAGTTGTTCAATTCCACCAGTAGTCCCTTTGCCCCTGATTTTACCTTTTGCTCCATCACCAAAGGTTACTTTTCCAGCTGACATTTCTTGAAATTTTGCTAGGTTATTTTGGCTTCCAGTCATGTGTCTTGAACACCCACTGTCAAAATACAAAGATTTTTCTTTAGCCTCTTCCTCAAAAGCCACATGACACACAATATTTTCCTCCTTCTTCTTTGCTTCCATCTTTTCAACCTTTCTGAAAGTAGAGTATAGATCACTTTTCTTTATTAATACCTTGTTGCGTTTCTTCAAATCTTTGAAATATTGTTTCTCCCAAATAAGTGGACACCCGATTAAGAAACCTGCTACAATAATACTTGTAGTGACCTGGTTTTCCACAATACCAACATCCTGTTATGCGATCATCTTTCTAATAGAAATTCCTTCCTTTCTTCTCATACTGAATCGTCTGGTCATTTACCTCTTTTACAAAATTAGTTTCTCTGAACTGATTCCCACCATTGTAGCCCAGACCCCAGTTGTCTTTGCTCATTTTCCGATAGACAAAAGCTTATCGAGCTCCTTTGTGCCATTACTCAGCATTTTGATGTTTTGTAAATGTTCTTGCAGTTTTCCTTTAGCTACTTATGTTTTTACTTTCTGAGCTTTTACTAGTTCATGAAGTTCTTTTACCTTATTCTCTAGCCTTTCAATCACAGAATACAACTTCTTCACATCACTGCTTTTTAGTATCAGCTGTTCCACCAAAATTCTGTTTTCTTCCTCAAGACTCAGATCTATTTCTTCATCTGAATCATCCTCTTGTATGATTCTAATAAACGACACAAAGTTTTTCAGTATATCCTCTTCTCCATTCTTGTCAGAATCACTGTCACTCCAGCTGATAAAAGACTTGTCATTTCCCTTAGTTCGTCCAATACAATATGTTCTGGTATGACCAAAGCCCTTACATTCATAGCATTGGATGGTACTTCTTCTCTTCAGAATTGGAAATTCTGCTTTAAAATGTCCATAACCTTCACATTCCAGACATTTTTTTTTCATTCTTCTTTCCATCACTATCCTGCTCTCCGCGATTTGGAATGAAGGCATTTTTCTTTTGTCCTCTTTCAATTCTTATGAAATATTTCTTCACAATCAAATCAACCTGATCTTCAAGATCAGAATCCTGATTCTTTGGTCTTTCAGCGACAAATGCTATCCCTATTTCAGCTACTTTTTCCTTCTTCTTAATTTTCAGTTCATAGGTTTGCATCATCCCTACAACTTGTTCAAATTTCATGGTATCTGAATCCAAAGCTACTTCAATAGCCAACATGTGTGGTTGGAACTTATCTAGCAAACTCCTAAGTAACTTCTTGACAAGTTTTTTTGTCTTCTTTCCAAACACCAAGGCTTCATGAGCAATTGCACTTAGCTTTCTGTCACTATCCATTTTGCGCATAAAACTATTTATTAGATTATTTTGATGCGCATGAAACTATTTATTAGATTTGTAATAACATCAAGATGTCAAAAGCACCAATGATTTTGTCTATCACATATTTAGAGTGTGTGTGAACCCTAACCTTTTGTTTTTCTTACCTAATATTGGGTAAAGAACACGGAAGGTTTATATATATTATATTCTAATGTATATAAGAGTGTTAGACCTTATTATTAAGTAATAATCTTGGAACTTGAAGTGGAAAGATAAAGACTAAAAGAGGAGCCGCCATAAACTTTCCACGCTCGCGAATATAAACTTTTGTGTTTGCATACTAAAATTAATTCTTCAAAAAGAGAAAACTTATGTTATGTTGTATGATAAGTGTCTTCTTCTCTTTCACGGTTTATTAGTTTATCTCATTGAAGGCAAATAAAAGAAAGAAGAAGAAGAAGAAGATGCTCAAATTCGACGAACCACAATGCACAAAGCCATCTTGTTTCTTCTGCAGTATGAAAGAGACAAACCCTTTTCGCCGTAGATCGAAACTCGCAGCAATTTTCAAAGAGATTCCTCGTACGGAGTCAAAAGATCATGTCTTAGTCTTAAGTGGTCTGTGGAACATAGCCATGTCCGAGCCAGATGATCCTGAGTTCCCATCATTAGGTTTGTTCAAATGTATGTCAAAACTCATACAAAAATCAATCAAAAACAGAGCGTGGCTTCTCAAAGATCAAAACATTTTCATTCCTTATTACGCAGCTCATATCATCGGATCATATGTTATGAACAAAGAAGATTTGGCTGCTATAGCAGCTGATTCGAAGATTTCTGTTGTTGCTGCTTTGTTGGAACTTTTGAGAGGGAAAATAAGTTGGGTTGAGCAAAGAGCTGCGGCTCGTGCACTTGGTCACTTAGCTAGTCATGAGAAGAGCTTTGAAGCGATTTCTATGTTCGAAGAAGAAATCGTGAAGCTTTTAATGGAGATAGCTACTAATTGTTTGAAGAATGTATATAGAAGCTTTCTTGGGGTTGAAGATAGGTTTAGGTTAAAGTATCAGAGTGATTTGTTGACGAGAGGGCTTGGTGGATTAGAGACAGAGAACCAAAAAGCTGAAGAATGGGGGATTCAGCTACAATGTTGGTCTTTATATCTTTTGGATTGTTTCGCATCTAGAGGTAAATCTATTGATAAAATCTGTGAGGGAGGTTTCTTGAAGAAAGTTAGTGTAATGTGGGGCGGTTTAGTAAACCGGAAGTCTCCGGGAGGAATTGGATTAATAAAGACTCTTTGCAAAACAGAGTTTGGAAGAAACAAAGTTAGTGAGGTTAGAGAGGTGATTGAGAGACTTTGTGATATTTCAAGATCATCTGATGATTGGAAACAAATGGCTTTAGATACCCTTTTGATGCTTCTTAAAGATTCAAATGTTAGGTATCGAGTTATAGATGTTTTAGGTCCTTGTTTAGTTGATTTAGCAGAAGATAGGGTTGTTGGAGACAGAGTAGCTCAGATAGTTTTGCAAGATTATCATAAGATTAAGTACAATGGCTTGAAGATGAACAACGAGGAGGCTCATAGAGGTATAGAATCTGTTTGGGAGATTAAAGTAGAGAGGAAAAAGAAAGAGAAGCTTATGAGTGAAACAGAGCTTGAAGAAAGAAGAAAGATGGTGAAATCGTTGAAGAAACAAGGGAAGAAGAAGTTTTTGTTGGGTTGTGTTACAGAAGCGATGGAGATTTATACAGTAGGGATAGATTTGTGTCCGTTGGATATGACAAGAGATAGAGTTGTGTTATATAGCAACAGAGCACAGTGTTACTTGTTGTTGAAGAAAGCTGAGTCTGCCATTAGTGATGCAACTAGAGCGCTGTGTTTATCTGGTGTTGATTATCCTCACGGTAAGAGTTTGTGGAGAAGATCTCAAGCGTACGATTTAAAAGGATCGGCGAGGGAAAGCTTGATGGATTGTTTGGCGTTTGTAAATCAACGGCTCAAGTGTTCTAGTACGCAAAGGATACCGTACTACGCAGCGCAGATGATAAGAAAGCAGATGAGCGCCACGTGGGCTTTCTCACGGTTTGACTCCAAGACAGGGGAATCGGACGGTCTAACGATGAATTAGAAATAATTAAAACAGAGAGCACTAAACGCGTCGTTTTGTTGCAACTTAAGCAATTAACCAAATTATGTACAATTACGCCGTTTATATCATTTTAAAAGTTAAATTAAATCATTCTTTTACGTTTGATAATTTTTTAAAATATATCTGATAATTAAAATTGAGATGAAATATATACTATATTTAAAAATCCTGCATTCTACAATTTCAGTTTCTTAAAACCAATAAAAATTTTCCATGTAGCCTTTATTACATCCTATATATTTTACCTCTTCGTCTCTCTTGTCTTTGTCCGACTCTTCACCTCTCTTTTCTGAGTGATTATACAATGAAGATGCAAAACCGATAAAAATTCTCTTGGCCACGTAACAGGGCTGTCAAATGGGCTGTCCACGTCCATTTTGGTCCATTCAGATTTTAGACAAATTTTGACTGTGTCCATTAAAACCAAAGCCCATTGATGTCCAGGACCACAAATGTCAATATTAAATGGGTTGTCCATGGTTGTCCATTGGACATAATCATAAACAAAAATCATAACAAGTTTAAACATAAACATAACATTCCAAGTCTTTTTGCGGAAAAACTCGTTTCCGAGTTTTGGCGAGAAAATGAATTTTTGACGTGTTGGTGAAAAAGACGTTTTTTAATTTTTTGTTGGAAAAACAATTTTTGATGGGAATCACTGTTTTGGCGGAAAAATTTGTTCCCGTGTTTTGGTGGGAAAGGTTATTTTCGCCACGAAAAAACCATTTTTGCTGTTTCGGTGGGAAAATATGTTTTCGCCATTATGGCGGGGAAAATTGTTNGGAAAATTCGTTGTTACAGTTTAGCAGGAAAATTCGTTTATTGTTTTGTGTGGGAAAGGGGGTTTTGCGTTTTTGGCGAGAAAACGCGTTTCTACGTTTTTGCTGGAAATGTTGTTTTCGTGTTTTTGGCAGGAAAAGCCGTTTTTACCGTTTTGGCGGGAAAATCCTTTTTTGCCATTTTGGCGGGAAAAGAGTTTCGTGTTTTTGGCGAAAAATGTGTTTCCGCGTTATTGGCATAAAAACATGTTTTCTACGTTTTTAGCGAAAACCTGTTTTTGTTTTTCTTTTCAAGCCATTTTCGTGTGTCGGATCGTTTCCGCATTTGGCCGAAAAACCCGCTTCTGATTTTTTGGCTGAAAACTCGTTTTTGAGTTTGTGACATAAAAACTCATTTCCTTGGTTTTGGAGAAAAAATCGTTTATGCGTTTTTATCATAAAAATTATTTCCGCGTTTTTTGCGGAAAACCTTGTTTCTGTGTTTTTGGCGAAAAGATACATTTCTGCGTTTGTGGTGAGAAAACGCATTTTCACGTTTTGACCATAGTCCAAATTGGACAAATCTTTTAACCTAAAACTTATAACTATTTGGACAGCCCAATGTCCATATTGTCCAGCCTATTTTGACCATGGTCCAAATTGGACAATGTCCATTTTGACCCATTTGTTTATGGGCTTGTCCATGGACGGCCCATAATATATTGGACATGGACAGACCATGGTCCGCCCGTCCATTTTGACAGCCCTAGCCACGTTCAATCTGAAAGGGAAAAAGTGACATAGATGACGAAGATTGGTCGGAGGGATTTCCCGCGAAGGAAGAAGCTTCAACGCCAACTACTAAAAAACTATTTCTGACTCAAGTAGGTAAAAAGATCAGGAATTTTGTTTTTTTTTTGTGGGTTAATGAAGCCAATTACCCATATGAAGTTATTGACGTCTCTCTGGTTTATGAGTGGTTGTGTGGGAATAAAAAAGAGAAGAAAATATAAGAATTTGGGCGAATTTAGTTTTCTGAAACGTAAGACAAGAATATTGCAATAGAGTTTTTAGGGTTGTGTTATGCTTAGGAAATTAAATACTTAGAAAATAATGTTTCAATTTTAGGTTTCCCTATTGAATTTTGCCTCAGATTTGTGGGTTCGATTTCAGTTAACTATTCTAACTCTCGAGGGTTTAAATCGTAGGTTTGTCTCGATATTCTGTGTGGTAAATGGTAAGCCTGCTAAACAAAAGATCTTGGGACACTTCAGTGTGCGTGATACATATGGGAATGAATTATCTTGTCTTGTGTATGTTTCTCGTGATAAGCAGCCTGGATTTGATCACCATAGAAAAGTTAGAGGTATGAATTCTTTGGTGAAGATGATTTTTTTTTCACTGTCCTGAATTCTCGTAAACTAATATCCATTCTACATTTTGTTGAAGTTTTGAGTGTCTGCTATTGTACAAAACGCCCCTTACCTTCTTAATGTCGATTGTGATCACTTCATCAACAACACCAAAGCACTTAGAGAAGCTATGTATTTCATGATGGATCCGCAATCTAGAAAGAAAGCGTATAATTTTCAGTTCCTCAGAGATTTGATGATATTGATAGACATGTTCAACTCAAATTACAATGTAGTGTTCTTTGATGTACATGTCCATGTCTTTTTCTTTGTTCTGTTTATGTTCTGATACTCTGCCTCATTTATCATGTGTTCACTTTTTGAGGTGACAACATACTAAAATGAAGACAAGCTCTTTATATTTTTGATGCACCTAAGAAGAAGGAACCACCAAGCAAAACCAGTAATTATTGGCTGAAGTGGTGTTGTTTGTGTTTTGGATTGAAAAAGAAGAGTAAAAGGAAAGCTACAAATAAGAAAAGAACATTAAAGAGATTTCAATGCAGGTTCATACGCTAGAGAATGTCCAAGAAGATTTTCATCGTCTCTGACTCTCTGGTAAAGAAAGTTAAAAATAACTTTTTGCTGTATCTATTTGTTTTAAAGTCTGATAGCTCTCTTTTTTATTGTTAGTGTCAAATGTTGAGAAGATATTTGTGACCACACAATTGCAATTGGAGAAGAAATTTGGACAACTGAAAAGCTTTGGTTTGAGTTGTATGAATATCATCTTCAGTACATCATTGACTGATATTTATGTTGTGGTACATTCAATCT
>OVBE01011652.1:0-13987 GCA_900406425.1 Iberis pinnata
CGGTGCCTCTTCTTATTAAAATTCGTCAACTTGCCACGTAAGCTATTTTTAGATTTTTTAAAAAATTAACAATTGGATAAGACAAAACCTAATAGATAAATCAATTTTTGGTTTTGCAATTAAGTGAAGTTGAAATTTATTAAAAAATGCAGAATTGTTAACCAATGTGATTTTGATAGAGAAATTTTCAAAAATATTATATTTGAAATTTTGTTTCAAAAATATCGTATTTTCAAAACAATATTATTGTTCTCAAAATAACACGAATTTTAACTAATTTTAAAATTTTAACAAAAAATTTACAAGAAGAAATTCTATTTTTTAAAAACTAAACTATAAACGGTAACTAGTGACTCAAGCCTAAAAGCTTTAATCCCAAACTTTTAAATTATATCTATATATATTTGTGTTACTTTTGAAAAATTATTTTTTTAATGATATTTCAAAAATAAATGACAATACTTAGAGCATCACCATCAATGGTTTTTAAAGAGTTTTTAAGAATAAAATATAATAAATTTTAAAAAATTTGGAGAGAAGAAGTTTTAAATAGAGATGTTTAAAGATTGGGTTTTAAGGGTTTTTTGTATACGTAGACCATTTTCATTTGTTCAAATATAATTTTTATTAAAAATATAAGCAAAAAATAAAATTAAAATATAAATGGTATTAGTTTGAATGGATAGAAAATTTTATAGAATTCTAAACTAATAGTAATAGAGATGATATTACATTATATTATTTCGTGGAATTACTAGTTTATAACTATTTGTTTGACTTTTTGTGGATTAAAATAAGTGAAAGAAAGAAAAAATCATCATAAGACCATTTCTATGCGATGTTTGTTTATACACGATTTTAGTAAATTCGAATTAGATATATAAACCATGTTAAAAAAATGAGTCATTTTTCACTAATTTGAGAAAGATACACGGAACAGCCTTGCATGAAATTTTTGGTTCATGCTTCCTTTTTTGTGAGGTCAACTAAAACATTATAATTCCATCTTTAATTTATGAGCTGGGAAAACTCGATGTGTATCATGTTACTAGCTAATAAACCCTTCATTGTTTAAAATATTATATTTTTCAAAAAAAGAAGAAGAAGGAGGAATCAAAATTTTTGGATAACAACAATATTCAGTTTTGTATATAGACCTGAGATTTTTAATTGCCTAAGTATGTTGCCATCTTATGTAATGGTTTTTATGATAACGGAAATTGCAACAAAACTCATTTTGAGACTCCAATTTTGTAGGACATTGATTTTTAGTAGCCTTTCCAAAATATTATCTAATGTTACCAAATTTTATTTGATTTAAATATCTATTTTTGTATCGTTTTATTTGTTTTGCTACGATTTTAACTGGTATGTCTTATCGTTGGATTTATCTGGTAATGTTTACTCCGTTTATAGTTTGAAATTAAATTATTGTCGAAACAAGAAAATATCAACTTTCTATATGTTTGGAAAAATGGTTTTGGCCTAGTGGCATTCATAAGTTCACGTGAAACAGATAGCATCACTCCACTCGGAATCAAATAATATGTCTAGAATAATATAAAAATTACTTGCTATTATGCAAAAACTGATTATTAGATCGGTTTACGGTGGCCGGAATGATGATAAAAAAACAACCTTCCATATGTTTGTATTGTACGATTGGTAATTGATGAGGCGACTCGTCTCTAATTGCCTCCAACGTTAGCTACTAATAAAAACACTAACATATTCTGGTCAATAAGTAACGTATAAATTTGAGTAAACAATTAGTATATGTAAATTTGCATAGTGCTTAAATTTCAATGTCAGCATAAAATAATTGCTATTTTATTAGCTGGAAACTTAATAATTACTTTTTATTATAGATAAAATTTTCTTATAATGTTGGATTCGTGGAACCAAGTCATTCGTGTAAGGATTAAAAGCGTATTTGTACCCCTTTAGGGTTTGAAAAAGCCAAATTTTAATCTTACACGTGAACTTGTGCAAAAACAAACAAAAAAAGGAAAAAATAAATATAAAAACTGTAAGAAAAAAATCTAAAAAGTACAAAGGCAAAAACTCGACAAAGTAAATCTTAAACAAACTCTTGACTCATTCATATGTATACTTTCGTAACGACATTAACTATCTATCTAAACTTTACTTTAATGACTTAAAATTGATACATAATACCATATAAACAGGCCCGGTCCGTGGCATAAGCAGGATAAGCCAAGGCTTAGGACCACACTTTTTGGAAAAATGTGTGGGCCACATATTTTTCTGAGATATTGGTTTTTGGGCCACATATAAAATAATTCTAAACCCACAGTATATACATTTGTTTTCCTTATTGTTTTATATCACGTTTTAATTATATTTTTAATTAATTTAGCATCAAAAAAAAAAGAAAAAAAAAAATATTCATACTTATATAAACCTAAGATCCACAATCATCTTAATTGCCAAAAAAAAAAAATCCACAATCGTCTTAATCACATCCACCGAAAGAAACTTCTCCAAACTAAAGTTTATCAAGAATTATATGCGTTAGACAATGTCACAAGAAATATTGAATGGATTGGCTTTGCTATCTATTGAAAGAGCTATGGTTGAAGAAATAGACTATGTGAATCTAATGAGCGACTTCGCATGAAAAAAACGCAAGAAGGGTTGTTTTCATAGTTAGTTTTTCTTTTTATCGGAGTCGTCGTTTTTAACGATTTTTTAGTTGTTGTTCTTTTTTAGTTCGAAATTTTTTTCAATGATAGGCCACTTTATTCTCTCGATTAGGACCACTATTTTTGTTGGACCGGTCATGCATATAAACATAGACATATCACATATATACTAACAAAATATCCGTAAGACTCGCTCCGATATGTTATTTGCTTCGAATCGATTCAAAAAATCTGGATATCTGTAAAATTATAAAATAAAGAAAATATCAAAATTAAGTATTCATCAAAAGTTAAGCAAATCACAAATACTAAAAATTTATAAACCAAATATCCGCTCCGTTTTACACATATGTATATATTTATATAGTTAAATAATTACATATATAATATATTCTATTCTATTCATATGATATTAACAAATTTTTATTTATAAAATTTATTATTACTATATTTTTTCAAAAAACTAAAACTAAAATACGTTTTACATAACATATTTGTCATTTTGTTAATTAAATTTTAAATATTTGACATTTTTTACTATATTGCCTTTAATTACGGAGCGGATCAGATATCCGATAATATTTCGGATTTTTGGATTTCCAAATAATAACGGAGAATTACGGATCATAAATATATATATATGATTATCCGTACGGAGCGGATTACAGATACCTCAAAAATACATCATATTTGTTCCGCTTCCACTCCTAGTATATAGTGAACTTCTACTTTCCTTATATCTGGCAGCATTACCGTCAAACTCAAACGTGATAACATACATACACCTGAAAATGGACATGATCAATGTTTTATTTATAACACTCAACCATCGGATCATTGAGATCATCGGAGCCGGTCAAATGGTTACCAATACCATAATAAAAAATTGTGCATTTTATTGTATATAAAAAGAATTTGAATTCTAATATGTTTGGAGTCTAAGTAATCATAAATATATTCATCTTTTATCTACATATATTCGTTTATAGAATTTTCAAAAATATCACAATTAGATATATTCCAAAAATACAACACGCTCATAAAAATTCCAAAAATACCACAAAAATGTTTTTGTTTCAAAAATACCACAAATTTAAAATAGCTTTATAATTTATAATTTAAATCCTAAAACCCTAAAAAATCATATCCCCTTCAAAACTAAACCTTGAACTCTATTTAGTGGACCCAATCCCAAGATTTTAAATTATACACCCATAAAATTCAGTTTTTATGTTCGTGGTATTTTGGAATATTTGGGAATGTGCAGTATTTTTGAAAATTTTAGGAGTGTGTGGTATTTTTGAAATTTAAATTTCTTTTGATGCTATTTAAAGAAATTCTTTATATATCTATATCATTTACTAAATGATGTTTATATTAAACAAATGCTTTAATGAAAAAAACTAATGTTCTACTCGTGGACTTATGTCGTTTACACCACGGATCGGCTCTATCGATCATATATAAGCGTAGAGCAGATCTTGAGTCATTTCCATTGGACAAGACTGACATTTGGAATATTCCGATAAGAGCATTTCAAAATGTAATATCTCAAATTTGAGGTATCATGTGTTTTGCTTCAAAGATAATACCTAAAATTTTGAGGTATCAAAAATATGTATATTGCAATATTTTCTAAATTTATATTCACAATTACATAACATTCTATAACTTGTAAACAAATACAAATCATTCATCATTCAATTATCAAATGCAATATTTATTAATAAAACGTTACATAATTTTTATAAAACATAGAAATAACATCTTATATAAAATTAGTGACAAAAATATCCTAAATAAAATTCAAATATCATACTATTAATTAAAATTTAAAAATCTAAATTAAAATTCAAACACCATAGTGCTTCCATATATGTTCGACCAATGCATTTTGAAGTGATATATGAGTTTCTTTATTTTTTATCTGCAAATTGCGAGATAGAAATTGTTGAAATCGAGTATTTTCGTTTGTTGACATTTCTAAAGTTGGCTCATGAGCTAATCTTGCATCTCGTATAGGTGCATTGGTATCACGTTCGTCTTCAATTATCATGTTATGCATTATAATGTAAGATTTCATTATATCATTTAACACTTCTTTCTTCTAGTAACGTGACAATCCCGCTATAATTGTAAATTTGGATTGTAGAACTCCAAATGCACGTTCAACATTTTTTCGGCATGCTTCTTGTTTTGCTGCAAATAATTTTTTCTTTTGACCTTGTGGATCACGTATAGTTTGAACAATAGTTGACCATTTCGGATAAATGTCATCAACTAAATAATAACCCATGTTATATTATTTTCCCTTAATAATGTAATTAGACGGAGGAGCAGTATTTTGAGCAATCTTTGAAAATAGATTTGATGCCTTCAAAACATTAATGTCATTGTTGCTGCCTGACATACCAAAATAACCATGCCATATCCACATGTCGTGATATGCATCCTACGAAAAAGAAATAATGAGCAATTGCAATCTCTGCCTTCAGTCGCATCAAACCCTTTCGAACAATATTATGATTATCTTGGTGGTGGTGGATCAAATTTACGTAACCCGATGTTGTAGTTTTATTTTGTTGTTATAATAATTGTGTTATGTAATTTTATTTTGTTGTATTGTTCTCTTTTGTATTAAATGAACCTTATGTTTTTATTTTGTTGTATTGCTGTATTTGAATATTAAAATTTTATTTTATATGTTTATAAACATAATATATAAAAACTAATACACATTAAAGTAAAACATAAAAAATATTAGCATTACAATAATTAAAATAAAACTTGAAATTATTTTTTAAAAGTAAAATAAATATATAGACCAAAAGGCAAAAAAAAGTCGATACCTCAAAATTTGAGATATTGAACTAGTGATTCCTCAAATTTGAGTATTTGAGGTATCGTTTGGAATATCTCGCTAAATCGACTGATTTGATTTTAAATCCTTTTCACGTTAACATGTATAATAAAGTTTTCGATCTTTTAAATTGTAAGAAAAATTTTATAATGAAAATGATTTCAAAATCGAAAAAAGTATATGGTCTTTAAAATCACTAGACCAACTATGCTGTTGAATTATATTTTGCCTATGACATTTGAATGTTATATATATTATAGGCGCATTCTCAAAAATATAAAAAATTAGATTTATTTCAAAAATATCACATACTCCTAAAACTCCAAAATTAGCACATTTTTTCTAAACTAACACAAACAATACCACAAAATTTGAAATAACTTTGTAATTTAAAATTTAAACCCCAAAATCTCAAAAACAAATCCTACCCCCTCCATAACTAAATCATAAACTCTATTTAGTGAACCCAAACCTAAAATTTTAAAATCTAAACTTTTAATTTTTTTCATGTTTGTGGTATTTTGGAATATTTAATAGATAATATTTTTGGAGCTTTGGAAAATGTGTTGTATTTTTGAATTTAATCTTTTTTTATATGATATTACAAGAAATTCCTCTATATTACATAATATATGAATAATATCCAATCTATAATAAATTCTTATAATATAAAGTTTTTCAATTATGTATGTGAAGTCAAACTATAATGAAAAAATACATAAATAAATTCAAACCATTTGATGGAAACCGCTTCCTCCAAATATATTCATGAGTCATAACCCATAGAATCATCACATCTATTTAACTCCATTGCCTGGTCAATTCTTTTTTTTTTTTTTTTTTTTTTTTAAAGGTTTTTAANATTATTAGAACCAGATGTAGCCCAAACATTACAATATCAGCCCAAAACTAAAGTAAGAATACAACTAACAAAACTAAGCCTTATTTTAAAGTGGGCTTCAGAGGCCCAACAATGCCTGGTCAATTCTTTTATAGAAAATATTAACGTCACCATCGTTTCTCATCATCAAGACATTATGCATCAAACTAAGACGTTTCTTTTTCATCAGGTATTATCACATTTTGATGAATATTAAATCGACAAATAAAAAGTTGGAGAAAATACCTGAATGTAAAATGATGATGATGTGAGATTGTGAGATGAATAATACATCACTAATTCCTCTAGAATGTGAGATGGAAATGCTTAAAGAGATGAATCAGATGATGAAGAAGTTGCCACCTTCACTTGGGCCAATATGTGGGCCACATTAAATATCCAAATCAGTCCATATTGTAGAGAGTTCTTTTTTATGAATATATAATTTTATCATGTCATAAGAAAACTAAGACTGGCCATAATAAACCGAAACCGAAAAATCAAAATCAAAACCGAGCCGAAATATTGGATCCGAAATCAAACTGGTTATAAGTTGAAAACCGAACCGGTTATAGGTTAAAAGCCGAATGAATTTTTATTTTTATAATTTTTGATTTTTTCAATAAACCGAACCAAACCAAATTAATTTCGAATAACCGAATTAAACCAAAATTCACAAACTAATAACCCTAAATTTCTAGTGTCATAATTAAGTTTACGTTGCATGTTTACGAATTTTTTCGGTTTACATGAGTTTTCGGATTTTTTCGGATTTTTCAGTTTTCAGATACAAAATATATTACATACAAAATCTTAGAACCGAACCGAAACCGAACCGATCCGATTTTTACTAAAACCCCGAACAGTTTTTATATTTTCTAATTTCAGTTAACCGAAAAACCGATCCGAAACCAATCCAAATCCGAATGCCTAACCCTACTAACAATTGGTTTTATAGTATGTGCTTATTTATCGAATAATATGTTTTTGGTAGTCACTAAAATGTATTATATCGGATTTGAACACGGATTACGGATTGTAACACATTAACAATTACATGTCATTGCTATTTAATGGTAGATTACAATCTTTTTATTAATATGTCAATAATTTGTTCAAATCAGAATTTTTAAAAGAATTTTGGAGAGTATGTGATTTATATAAAATTTGAATAGTCGATAAAACATCAGTAAGCAACGATGAGTAGGTCTAATAATTTTTTTTTTTTTTAACTCGAAAAAACTACGTTCCATATCAATTAATAACACTGTTCTGGAGATTGACCTCCGTCAAAGGTTTCATCCAAGCAGGAACTACATTATAAAAGACAGGAAAATAAAGATCAAGAGACATTCCCACCGATGCAGCTCGATCTGCAGCTACATTCTCTGCCCTGGGAACAAAAGACAAGCTTATAAAACCAAAATCCTTCTTCAGAAGGCCGATATCATCTAGGATAGGTTCTAAAATTGGTCAATTCTCTTCATTGTTGATTGCAGAGATGAGAACTTGACAGTCTGACTTAATTCTTAGGCTTGAAATCTTTGCATCTTTTTCACATTGGAGTGCCCATTTTAAAGCCAAAGCTTCGGATACTAATGCCGATGGCTGTCTCGGGATTGCCTGTATGCCACATTGGTAAAATCTGTTGTCTTTGAGGATTAACCAACCGAGGCCACTCTTTCGTCCCTCCGACTTCCATGCTGCATCGGTAAAGCAAGAGAAAACAGGTTCTATTTGATTTTGTAGCTGTATAATTGAGTTCCTTGATGAAAAGGCATTACAGACTTGTCCTATGTTTTGCTCTGTTGATAATCCATCCTCTGCCTCTCTACTTAATCGCCAATTTTCTGCATCCGCTTGTGCCAATCTCATTGATTCCTGTGCTGAAATATCCACTGCTGCATAAGTAAACTCATTTCTTACCTTCCATAATCGCCAGAGGATCCATGGCATAAGACAATATTGAGATTCCATATCATATACTGTATCTTTCCTCAAAATGATACACGCCATATTTGAGTATATAGAGGATACATGATCAAAACGATAGAGTGTCGTAACGTTTGCAAGAGATCATACTAGTCTAGCATATGGGCACATAAAAAGTATATGATTGATGGTTTCAAACACTGCCCCACATCGAGCGTATCGACTGTCAGTACTTAGGTGTCGGTATTTCATATTGGCTGCTGTAGCCAAGCAATTTGTTAAGTATCTCCAGATGAAATTTCTCACTTTTGGACTAGTATTGACCGCCATACTGCTTCAAACAGATGGTTTAGAGATGGTCCTGTGATTATTTGATCTTCCTCATGAGATAGTTTTGTGGCAGTAGCATATCCTGATTTCACACAGTACTTCCCATTCTTAGAGATATTCCAAACATAGTTATCCGGTCTTTCTCTTGTACCCATATACACAGCAATAATTAATGGAACATCCTCCGCATGGACTAAATAATTTAGAAAGAGATATTCCACTCATTTGAGTTCGGCATCATTAGTTCACCAATTGTTTGTGGCATCTGTAGATGATGGTGTTGTTGTCGTGGCCAAGGAGCTCTAGGCGGTATGCTACATAGCCAAGGTTCATCCTAAATACCAGAACTGCTTCGAGCCCCAAACACTTTCCTACAGCCTTCTTTAAGTAGTTGTTGGGATGAGAAGAGACCACGCCAAGCGAAAGACGGTCTCTTGCCTAGTGGTGCTAAGAGGGGAGAAGACGCCACAAAGTATCTTCCCCGGAACACTTGCTATCAAGGATTCCGGCGTTGTTAAGATACGCCAAAGTTGTTTTCCCAATAGAGCCGTATTGAAATCCTCTAGATCCTTAAAGCCTAGTCCCCCCAAAGCTTTTGGTTTACTTATGTGATTCCAAGATGCCCAATGAAGCCCTTTCCCTTGAGCTTTATTTCTCCACCAATATTGAGCCATAATCGAGGTTAAGCCATCACAAATACCTTTAGGTAGGCGGAAGCATGACATTGCGTATGTAGGGAGTGCCATTGCTACTGATTTGATTAAGATCTCCTTGCCGGCTTGAGATAGAAAATTCGTTTGCCATCCATTAATTCTATTCAATAGCTTTTCTTTGATCGTTTGGAGAATCTTGATCCTTGAGCCGGCAAAGGACTCATGTAAACCAAGATAAAGGCCATCTCCTCCTTCGTCATTAATTCCCAATAACTCTTTCACTTCTTTCTTGCACACATCGCCAATCTTTCTTCCAAAAAACATGATTGATTTGGCACAATTAACATGCTGTCCCGCAGCTAGACTATAGGCCTTTATTAGACCTTTCAAAATATTCGCTTCCTCGAGGTTGGCTCGGCAAAAGAATAAGCTATCGTCGGCGAAGAGTAAGTGAGTGATCGACGGCGATTGTGGGGTTACTTTTACTCCCGTGATAAGACCTAGTATCTCCGCCTTTTGAATCTTTTGTACTAGAATTTCGGTACAAAGCACAAAGATGTATGGTGACAAAGGGTCCCCTTGACGGATCCCTCTTGATGGTATGATATGACCATGGGGTTGTCCGTTTATCAAAACCGAAAACGATGGAGATGTAACACACATCATAGTCCATTTGATCCATAGCTCGTCAAATCCCAAAGATCTAAGAGATAACTCAATAAAGTCCCATTCTAGTCGATCATACGCTTTAGCCATGTCGGTTTTTATTGCCATAAAATTTTTTGAACATTCATCACAGGATTTCAGAGCATGTATAATTTCATGTGCTATTAGGATATTGTCGGAAATCATTCGACCTTTCACAAAGGCCGTTTGAGTTTCCGAGATGACCGATGGGAGAATTTTACTTAATCTCCTTGTCATTAGTTTTGTAATCACTTTATAAGCAACATTACAGAGGCTAATAGGCCTAAACTCCGAAAGTAACATCGGCTTATGTTTCTTCGGGATCAAACAAATATTGGTATGGTTAAGCCTTCCATCAAATTTTTGGTGCTCAAAGAATTGTTGCACCATGGAAACGAGAGATTGTCCAATGGTATGCCAATAACGTTGATAGAACAGTGCCGTAAAACCGTCCGGGCCGGGTGCCTTTGCTTCATTGAGATCAAACAAAGCGTCTTTCACTTCTTCTGTTGATATTGGTCTTGTAAGGAATATATTCTGGCCATATTCTATTTTTGGTATAACGTCTTGGAAATAGCTATTGTGTAGAGTCCGAGAATCTCCTGTGAATGTACGAGAGAAGAATTTTTCTGCTACTTTTCCAATTTCATGGTCCGCAAAGACTTTCATACCATCTTCATTAATCAAGCTTTTGATTCGGTTTTGAGCTCTTCTAGCTTTAGTTGATGCGTGAAAGAACTTCTTATTTCGATCTCCTTCATTTAACCATTGGATCCTGCTTTTTTGACGCCAATAAATTTCCTCTTCTCTTATTGAGCATAGAAGATCCTTATTTAGCTGCTTTAGTGTTTCCTTATCAAAAGAAGGCTGGTGCGTTAGAGTGTCGATTGCCCCTTTTAATTCTTTGATCTTAACAGCAGATTTGGTGCTTGTGGATTTTTTCCATCGTGAGATCTCTTTTCTACAATTCATAATTCGTTCAGCAAGTCCCATCTCTTCTGCAGTTTCTGACTGAATCCGCCCCTTCTCTACAATGTTTTCAAAGTCTGGTCGTCTTATCCATCTTTTGTCGAATCAGAAGCAATTAGATCGCTTTAGTTCATTCCCGAGGCAATTGAAAATTACCGAGCTGTGATCAGATCCACTCCTTTGAAGATATTCCGATTTAGTTTTCGGAAATAAACGGAGCCAATGACTATTCGCCACTACTCTATCAAGTCGACAATGGATAATGTCGTCATACCTATACCCGAACCAAGAAAACTGGTTTCCAGAGAAAGAGGGTTCCTGCATTTCACATACTTCCAGCATAACTCGGAAAGGTTGAAAAGATGCCTCGGATCTTGTAATGCCGCCAATTTTTTCCGAATTGCTTACAATTTCGTTGAAGTCTCCGGCCATTAACCATGGTCGGTGTCTTTGAATGCCAATACGCATTAACTTCTCCCAAACCAATTCTCGTCTTTCTCTAACTGGATCACCATAAACAAAGGTGATAAAGAATTCTTTATTTTGCCAAGTCACTTTGATATCTATTAACCTGTTTGATGAATCCAATACTGTGACATTCACAGAGTCTTTCCACAAAAGTGCCAGCCCGCCACTTGTGCCTTCCGGTTCTACTGTGAACAAGTCGTAATAACCTAAATAACCAACTAAACCTTCCAAATAACTCCTCTTATTCTAATAATTAAGTTCCTAAATTCTAAAAGCGTAAGGATCTAACACGTGGAGAGCCATTTGGCCATCCACGTGGCTAATCTGAGCGAACCGATAGTCTAACAAGTGGACTCCTGCCCTGTCGGGTAATCGATAATCTAACACGTGGATCTTTGCTATGTCGGAGAGCATTGGGATACCTGGGTTATAAAAAGGCGTAAAGATCTAGGAGATCATCACATGTTCGATTCACGTTGGCAGAGATCTACTCTTTAAAAGAGAGTTATATAACATGGTTTAGGTTGAAGTCCGATCGAACCTCGCCCTCGGGAAATATAGGGTTTCGATCCAAAATTTTCTAATATTAAAAAATTAGTACGTTAGTTTGTTGTATGATATAACACACTAACGTACTTTGGAAATGTTTATTTAATTAGTTTATGGAAAATTCTAAGTAAGAGAAAATGTAATATTTGTTTTAAAAATGTGGAAACATGTGATTGAATCAAATAGTTTAAGGTTCACTTACATTTCCTTTGGAGTATTAAAGATAAAAAAATTCTATTTGGTCAAAGTGTTAAAAGAGAATTAAGCTCCATAAACTATAGTTTTCTAACTAATGAATTTGTATGGAAAGTAGATTAGCCCTAAAGCTACATGAATGATCAAATCTAATAGAAAATCAATACTTAAGGGGTTGAAATTTATTGAGAACCCAATAGAAGTCGAAGAGTCGTTTTTTTTTTTTTGTCACAAAGAGTCGTTATAACATAGATATGTATATAAATAACAAATATGTATCATTATAGTTAGTGGCTGTCTCTAAGTAGTAAGTACCAATTCGTTTTCGTTAAGCAATTATAAAAATAGTAAAAAATCTGAACCAACAAAGTCTCGTTTAAAAATTAAAACAATTAGATAAGTGACCAACAAAGATATAACAAGTGTTAAATATACATTTTTTTTAAAAAAGTGAATTTTAATAAGTACCATTTTTGAGTTTTGATTTCAAAGAATATCACATATTTTAAATTGTTCTGAAATTCCATAAACATGTTTTTTATATACCAAAAACACACTTCCAATTGTTATAAAGCTACCATAAAAATGTTTTTTTTTTTCAAAAATATTACAAATTTAAAATAGTTTAAAAGCTTTTAACTTCAAATCTTAAACTCTAAAAACTAAATCCTAACCTTTCAAAAATAAATCTTAAACCTATATAATGAACCAAAACACAAAATTTTAGATTTCAAACTCTTAAAGTTCAATTTTTTTGAAAATAATATTGCAATGATATTTTTGTAACATTTTTTTTTATGATTCTGATATCCAAAGCTCTGAAGGATTCCAACTAGGTCCAAAGCGTCCGCAGTCGCTGTGAGTATTCAGAAAAGCCGTCGAAATTTACCTCTCATTTTAATTGACGATGACCGGGTTTCAAACTCAAATGGTGGAACTCGCAGCTGTGAGTTTTTTTACCACCAAAGCTAGAATCTCCAGGTTTTTTTGTACCAATTGAGAAAGTGCGAAGTGTAATATTTTTGAAATATATAATATTTTGTGAAATTTCCTTTTTTAAAAAATGTACTTTGTAACATAAAAAAAATAAAAGTTGAGACTTAAGAGTATGCATAATTGAAGTAGAAGGGCATGCATGTGATTATACACTAATTGGTTAGTCATAGCATCTTCCGTACGTTATTAAGCTTCACTAAATGGTCCCATATATCAAATACTCTTTTATTATATGTTACTTCACTTCATCGAATTTTGAGCAATAAGATGACAAATTTTTAACTATCAAAACAAATAGAGCACACGACTAATTCGAATGATAATTTTTTATTTTTATAAATCAAAATCTATATAAAAAATTGTGTAGGTGTCAAAATAAGGAGACATGGCACAAGTCTTGGTGACACCATTAAGTTGTCGCTATCAAAGAAGATGTAATGAAATTATACAAATAATTTATAAAATTCTTTTGCTTGGTTCCAAGTAGACAATTACCACCTCCTCTAATGATTTTGTGTTTTTATTTTATAAAAAATCTTTACTTTATCGAAGTAATTACTTATCTAATTAAGAGAATTGAAACTAAATATGCCTTTAAGATGACACCATCATTGATATTGTTTTCCATAATATTATCTTTTATGTTTGTATAATATTTTTCAATTGCAAGTAGTGTCCTTAATCACCTTTATTGTTGATTATCTGATTTTTTTTTCCCAAGATATATGTATTATTATTAATTATAATGCTTATCTAGTAATTATCCTTATGTTAACTTGTGGCAAAATGATTCAAAAGTAAC
>OVBE01011654.1:0-13984 GCA_900406425.1 Iberis pinnata
CAGCTTTATAGTATTGGAAGTTTCCTTTATAATTTTGTTCTGTTCCTATTTTCTGAACCTTGTTCTTATCAGAAAGTAGTGAAGGAAAGTTTTTAAGATTCAAGGCCTATGTGCACTCACCGAAAGTTTCCGGTGAACCATTCTCTATTACCTCCAGTCCTTGCATTGTGTAATCATCATCATTATCACTACACCACGTTCTCTACTATGATCTCTGTGACGACTACTACGACGCTCATGATCTTTTTTTTTTCTTTGCTTTTCTCTCCATATCTGTCTGCTTTGATCAAAGTACTTATCACGTCTTTTCTCTCTTTCTCTAACATCATTAAGAACTGGTGCCATAACTGTAGAAGCTAGAAACAAAACAGTTGTTTCTCAAAGAACACTTAATAGAAACGTTACAGTGCTCCAAACAAGAATATGAATGTATAAAGACTCATCACCTTTAAAACTCTTAGCTTCAATAGTCATTATTTGAAAATCATCGCTCACAATCATCCCAAGAGAAGTAAATACAAAAGTTATAAATGAACCATAACATGTTGTTCTAAAGCAATCAGTTTAAATCATCATCGAGGAAGTTTGTCATTTGAAGACTCGCGAGTTTCTCTCTACATAAACGTAAGTCAATTACAATACGAGAGTGAATCAAAAACAAGATGTCCATTGTATTGGCTTATCAGCTAGGAATTACTTGTATGCTTTAAGAAAAGTCCTTTTCTGTGGTCTAAACACTTGCGACTTTCTGGCAGGCACGCCACAATGGCTAAAATTATGTATTTGCTCTATTGACTGGTTACCGTGATCCAACAGCTGGAATTTCGGTAAATTTCTCTCCTATGTTTGCATCAAACTTGTTACTACAACTTCGCTGAGCGCTAAAAAAAATCATGTGACAATGATACAGATCAGAGAGGGATTACACTACAATCCATATTTCCCTGGTGGAGCAATTGCAATGCCAAATATGCTCAATGATGAAGCTGTTGAATATGAAGATGGAACTCCTGCAACAGAAGCACAGGTTAATTTTCTTCTGACTATAAAATGTTATTGAAATTGACCTTTTTTTTTAGTTAATAGTCTTCTCAAATTATGATGCAGATGGGCAAAGATGTTGTATCATTCTTGTCCTGGGCAGCTAAACCAGAAATGGAAGAAAGAAAATTGGTAACTTTTTTTGTGTATTAGATACATACATGTTTGTATTGGTTCAAAAAGTTTCTTGGATCTTGGTTTTAGAATATTACCAAACAAAAACTGATAAACTGTGAATTTTGGTTACTAATCTAGTATTATGAGACATGAACTTGATTACTTATTGTTGCAGATGGGATTCAAGTGGATATTTTTGCTGTCATTGGCTCTGCTTCAAGCTGAATATTACAGGAGACTCAAATGGTTGGTTATCAAATCTCGTAAGCTTGTTCTTGACGTTGTGAACTAAGAACAAAGCTTGTCCTTGGCGTTAATTCATAAGCATTATTACACATTTTCTGTCTTCTTTATTTGCCGTTTAGAGAGTCTAATGAAGCTAAAGAAAAAATTCAGCTCAACACATGATTTTTGATACTTTGTCAAATTTCTTTTTTTGTTTGTTTGTCTTCTAAACATGTCATGGCTTATGTTTCCACCTTGTCTCTCAATAAATATTTGTGATATTTCCAGCTCTTTGGTTCAATTGATAGCCAATTTCGATAATAATTCCGATGAAAAAGGAGAGTAATTAATTCTAATTTCTAACTACTTGACAAAGGCTATTATTTCGAGTTGCAAAATTTACATGTACTAGAAGAAGAAAGCGATATGTCTATACGTTTTTAAACTAAAACACTTAACTGCTTTCTGAAACTTAACTGAAGAAATCTTAAGAGATTTTGCTCAACATGCTTCTTGTTGTTGTCAGCGACTTTGACTGGTGCTTCTTCAGTAGTATCTCTGATATTCTCCTCATCTATGTCCATGTCATGCGTGAAACTCTCACTGCAACAACAATTTCATACACAAAAAGTTAGGCTTTTGACTTTTGATAATTTTTAAACTATTCTAAAACAAGTGTTTAAAAAAGTATAGACAATTTTTAAACACTTTTAAACTATTCTAAAACAAGTGTTTAAAAGAGTATAGAAAATTTTTAAACTATTCTAAAACAATTTTTTAAAAGAGTATAGACAATTTTTAAACACTTTTAAACTATTCTAAAACAAGTGTTCAAAAGAGTATAAACAATTTTTAAACACTTATAAACTATTATAAAACAAGTGTTTAAAAGAGTATAAACAATTTTTAAACACTTTTAAACATTTCTATGTAAAACCGTATAAATATATGATGATCTTTTTTTGATAAAACACATTTTAAAACAGTATAAATTATTCTAAAACAGATGTTTAAAACAGTTTTGACAATTTTTAAACTATTATAAAACAAGTGTTTAAAAGAGTATAGATAATTTTTAAACTATTCTAAAATAAGTGTTTAAAAGAGTATACCATTTAAATTGTTTATACCATTAGTTTAAACGGTTTTAAACAGCTAGTTGAAATTGTTTATACCATTTTAAACAGCTAGTTTAAACGGCTTTAACCATCTAGTTTAAACGGCTTTAAACAGCTAGTTTAAACGGCTTTAAACAGCTAGTTTAAACGGCTTTAAACATCTAGTTTAAATTGTTTATACTGTTTAAAACAATTAGTTTAAAATTTTTACACTGTTTTAAACAGTTAGTTTAAACGGATTTAAACAGCTAGTTTAAAAGACTTTAAACATCTTTAAACAGCTAGTTTAAACGGCTTTAAACAACTAGTTTAAATTGTTTATACTGTTTTAAACAGCTAGCTTAAATTTTTTATACTGCTTTAAACAGCTAGTTTAAACGGCTTTAAACAACTAGTTTAAATTGTTTATACTGTTTTAAATAGTTAGTTTAAATTTTTTTTATACTGCTTTAAACAGCTAGTTTAAACGGCTTTAAACAGCTAGTTTAAATTGTTTATACTGTTTTAAACAGCTAGTTTAAATTGTTTACACCGTTTTAAACAACTAGTTTAAATTGTTTATACTCTTTTAAACAGTGAGTTTAAATTGTTTATATTGTTTTAAACAACCAGTTTAAAGATCATAATCTATACAAAAGGTTATACTCTTTTAAACAGTCAGTTTAGATTGTTTATACTCTTTTAAACATCTAGTTTAAATTATTTAAACGGTTTTAAAGAGCTTGTTTAAATTTTTTATATTGTTTTAAACAGTTAGTTTAAATTGTTTATACTATTTTAAACAGCTAGTTAAACGGCCTTAAACAGCTAGTTTAAATGGCTTTAAACAGCTAATTTAAATTGTTTATACTGTTTTAAACAACTAGTTTAAATTGTTTATACCATTTTAAACAGCTAGTTTAAACGGCTTTAAACAGCTAGTTTAAATTGTTTATATTGTTTTAAACAATTAGTTTAAACGGATTTAAACAACTAGTTTAAACGACTTTAAACAACTAGTTTAAACAACTTTAAACAACTAATTTAAATTGTTTATACGGTTTTAAACAGCTAGTTTAAATTGTTTATACCGTTTTAAATAGCTAGTTTAAACGACTTTAAACGGCTAGTTTAAACGGCTTTAAACAGCTAGTTTAAATTGTTCATAATGTTTTAAACAGCTAGCTTAAATTTTTTTTTATACTACTTTCAACAAGTAGTTTAAACGGCTTTAAACAGCTAGTTTAAACGGACTTAAATAACTAGTTTAAATTATTTATACTGTTTTAAACAGTTAGTTTAAATTTTTTATACTGCTTTAAACAGCTAATTTAAACGGCTTTAAACAGCTAGTTTAAATGGCTTTAAACAACTAGTTTAAATTGTTTATACTGTTTTAAATAGTTAGTTTAAATTGTTTATACCGTTTTAAACAACTAGTTTAAATTTTTTATACTATTTTAAACAGTGAGTTTAAATTGTTTATATTGTTTTAAACAACCAATTTAAAGATCATAATCTATACAAAAAGTTATACTCTTTTAAACAGTCACTTTAAATTGTTTATACTCTTTTAAACATTTAGTTTAAATTATTTAAACGGTTTTAAAGAGCTTGTTTAAATTGTTTATACAATTTTAAACAGTTAATTTAAATTGTTTATACTATTTTAAACAGTGAGTTTAAATTGTTTATATTGTTTTAAACAACCAGTTTAAAAATCATAATCTATACAAAATGTTATACTCTTTTAAACAGTCAGTTTAAATTGTTTATACTCTTTTAAACATCTAGTTTAAATTATTTAAACTGTTTTAAAGAGCTTGTTTAAATTGTTTATACTGTTTTAAACAGTTAGTTTAAATTTTTTATACTATTTTAAACACCGATTTAACGTTTTTAGCTTGAGGGTTCTTGCTTTGATCTGACCTAAAAGGAGTAATTGGCAAACTCGCTTCTGATTTTTTCCGATTACTAACCAAAACCGGAGTTTCGGATCTGGATCCAGATCCATTCTTATCTTGAGCAGTTTCTTCTTCTTCAACCTCCAACAACACAATCTATTCATCGTCTTTCTTAATCTGTACAATTTCTGTTTGTGTTCTCCTTTTCTCAGTTTCCTCAATCGAAAGAGAGCTTTTTCGTCGTTTTTCGATTGATTCTTTGGGACAATGTAATCATTATTAGACTAAGCTTCAACAGAAGATGGTGTAGAAGATAATGTGCTACAATTTGTGAGAGGGTTTTCACTTCTTTCAGAGCTACCAGTCATAACATTGATTTCATCAACACCTAATTCTCTGGTTCCACTAAAGGAAACAACTTTGAGAAGCTGAAACTAATCCAGAGACAACAAATCTTGTGTTTGGTGTAAACAACGTACAAGTTGATTTCTCTGGATAATCTTTCTTTGATGAGATCTTACGATGCCAAATACTGTAATGAACTATGTTTGCTGGTGAAGGACTTTCATTAGAAGGTAGTATTATTGTAAGTGAAGTAGCATTAACATCTTCAAATCTGATCATAGCGAGACAATGAGAAGGAGTAACAACATCAGGAGGTGTGATTACTAATGTTTCAAGAGATTCAAGAGCAGAAGAGCAAAGTTTCTGAACATTAGGTCCAGATTGAAGTCTGTTTACAATTCCTCTACCCATTTTCATAGGAAGACTAGTAAGAGGACCTACATCAGCTTCAAGACACTTCACAGCTTCATGAATAACTTCACAGAGATTCTTGTAATTATTATTCATTGAGATCTTCAAGAGAATAACCATTTGCAACTTCCATCATGACTAAAATGATGGGATTGGAGCCATAGATCTCTTCCTCATTCGTTGTCGCTACATTTACTTACGGAATCAGAAGTAGATGGAGCTTCCTCGGCCGATCCACTTGCTACTCTTCTCTTCGAAAGCACAAAATTATCATTGAACAACCACACAATTAAACATTATGAACAAGTAAACAAGAGTAAATCATACAAACGATTAAGTGAATCCCAACTATATCTAATCAAAACAAAGTTCTTTACATGATTGTAATCAGCTAGAAGTTGCTATAACATATGATTCAATGTCACAGGTAGTGATGACGCAGTGAACAAATCAATTTGAGGAACGAAACGAATTTGAAATTATGATTTCAACAAATAAACTTTATCCTAATTGAGAAGCAAATCAAAAACTATATTCAAAAGCAGAAAGATAAGAATCAACAGACCTTCAGGACCAAGAGTGGATCGCTTTCCTGAATCATTCAAGATCGAAAGACCATGTTTGAGCACAATCTCTGATCGGCGAACCTTAAGCTTACGAACGAGACATAGATATTCCCAAACATTAATCTCAAATCCCCAAAACCGAGAAGAAATTAAGAAGCAGGGGAGAATCCAACGAGATATAGGCATCTCGCATATGATCGGTGAAGAAGAAAGTCTCACATGTGATGGTAGGCGATAGAAGACGATCGGAAGACGGTAAATCAAAAAAATTAAAACAAAGGGTATAATGGTCTTTTGACCATGATTTTTTGTGATAAGAGTGATTAAAATTATGAAAAGGACAAATGTAAAAAGTGGCATATTCAAAATGACATTTTTCAAAAAATTTCTATATTTTCTTGAATACTATAGGATATAAAATAAAATATGTTTATGATGCACCTAAATCTACATGGTTTTTGAAAAAATAAATAATTTTGCGAGGTACTTTTATTATAAATATATTGCATAATCATTATTTTTGTTTATAATAATAAATTTATTAATGTTTAGATTTAATTTTTTTATAATTATTAAATATGAAATTATTAATTTTATGTATTGTTTATATAAAAATGTTTACATGTTTACAAAATCTTATCACCAAAATTATACTCTTTTATTTTTTGGTTTAACCGAAATTGGTGGTTTAGAAAATAAATAGTGATTTATAATGTTTATCTAATAAATAATATTTTTTTTTGCTATTTATAAATATTGTATTATATAATTATGTATATATTAACTTTATTTATTTATATTTTGTTATTATTTGTAATGTTTGTCGGGTGAAATAAATTCATCTACCAATGAATTTTCGAAAACTGTCTAAACACTTGGAAGTTCCAAATAAGGTGTAGCAAGTTATTTACAAAGCATAACTAGTTGCCTACGAGGCAAGAACGTCCGACAACATGAACCGTCCCACGTACTCTCGTAGTGGTTCTCTTTTTTTTGTATTACATTGGTAGATATGCTGAAACATATCCTAATGAAGTTGTGATGCTATATCTTAACTTAGTAAATCAAAATGTATAATCTCAAGTAGGTTGCAGCTATATGTTTCAACTAGATAAAATAAAATATTTTACGCAAACCACAAATAAGTTACGACGGTATATAGTGCAAGTTGTTTTGAAAAAGAAACGTAAGTGGTTAAAATAATCCAATGGCACCGCCAAGTTTAGAAGTTGGGTGCTTTCATAAAAGCAGAGTATCGTAGCGACAGAAAGGTACTAGAAGGTAGTAAAAAAAAACTTTTCTTTGAAAATGCATCAATAATAATTGATGGGAAGAAAAAATATGGAAGGTTATGTGAGGTTATGAACTTCCAAAAAGTGATGAGTTAGAACCAATCAAAAGTATTCTACTATTTAGGAAGTATCTTTTTCTTTCGACTTACTTTAAGAAGTATCTTTATTTCTTCATATTTACTAACTTCTCCTTTATTTTGAGATTTAGAAGTACCTTTTTCTTCATATTTACTAACTTCTCCTTTATTTTGAGATTGAGAAGTACCTTTTTCAATATACTAACTTCTCAATTCTTATGGGAAGTACTTTTTCAATTTTTTTTAAAAAAAATTTTATTTGGAAAGTACATTTTTATTTTTTAATTTCCCATTTATTTTGGGAAGTGCTTTCTTTTTCTATATACTTCTTATTCTTGTAAGTTGTTAATTAAACAACAATGTATGGTTGATACATTTGATTGAAAAAACTAACACTTGTGAATTGAAAACTACACTCCAAATTCTAAATAAGAAAATGGAGAGTGGGGGCAAGTTGTTGGGTGGAATAAATTCATCTACCAATGACTTTCCGACAACTGTCCAAACACTTGGAAGTTCCAAATAAGGTGTAGCAAGTTATTTACAAAGTATAACTAGTTGCCTACGAGACAAGAACGTCCGACAACATGAACTAGACTACGGTCGGAACCTACTCGGAAACTATCCGGAAGTTCTTTAGAACTAATGGACCGTCGATAGTGGCGAAAGTTCAAACCTTTTAGAATGTTAAGTCGGTTCCTGATAGATATATCTTCCAGCTAATAAAAAGATTCAAGTATATCTATATCCCGAAATATAAAGAAGTTGTTAAAGAATATTCTCAATCCGAAAAGGATTAGGTTGAACATTCCTATAAATAGGGAAGCTCTCTAATCGAGAGAAGAACAATAGAAAAACCCTAGAAGCTACTTGCTAAGAACCTTCAAGAGAGAACAATCACGTTGACAACGAACCAACCACCTACGGCAACTAGATCTTCAAGCAATCCACGTTTGGAAGTCGACAAAAATCCTTAGGCAGTTGTTGATTTTTGAGAGATTAATTTGATTGTAATCTTTGCTCATTAATCAATAAAGAACTTATTCGTTCGCCATTCCGTAGAACTATCTCAATAAAAACCGGTTAAATTTTCCCCAAACAATGTTAATTGTCAAAATATTTGTAAAAATCTCACTAAAATGTGTAATTTTGATTTTCTGATGTCGGGTTATGTTGTATATTGTTAGATTGTATACACACAAATTTATTTATATTGGATGTAGTTGATATCTAATTTTTTTTTGTATATAGTTTGTATATTCAATCGACAACTTTTTCTGATTCTATTAGTTTATGCGTATATCAAAATTAAAATATTGTTAATTATTAAACTAGACGATGTCTTATTAACTTTTAATTTTTTTTTTGTGTGTGTAAGTTTACGTAAAGACGTCGATACACCAGATCGTCACTGAATGATTATGTTACGACGTTTCTAGTTTTTAACATCTTCTCATTTTTTTCATTTGATTATTAATATAAGATAAGATTTTATACTAATTTATCTTGGTATTGTTGTTATAGTAAATATTGATTTATTTTTAATAATATGATTTTATAATTTATATATTTTTTTAATATATCTTATTGGATATATCTACTTTTATCTATGTTAATAATTTTTGATAATTACTTTTATATATATATATATATATATATATATATATATATATATTTAAAAAGATGTTTAAGATATTTCGTAGATAAATTATGAAAATTATTTCAATAACCCTACATTTTGATATTTTAATTCAATTTATTTTGATTTCTTATTCATATAATTTTATATACATATGATTAAATAAAGTAATTATATAAATATGATATTTGATTTTGTAATCTAGCCAATTTGTTGTCATTGTAATATAACAAAATTTACACTCTTTTTATATGATGACAATAATCTTAGAATTATAATATTGAGTAAATTGAAGAGACAATAAATAAGTTGTTTTATGATTAATAATTTATGCATAAATTCTTTAATAATATAATTTCTTGAATTGATAATTGTTTATAATGAAATTTTTTTAAAATATATATTTTACGATGATATCTTTTTAGTCTTTATCATGATTGGTCTGGTCTATGCAATCTTTTTATTATAATAATCAAAACGATATAAAATTATGTTCATATTTTTATAATATTTTCGAATTGCAAATTGAGGAAAATTGTGACCTTCAATATAACGATTTGTTCTTATTGATACATCACATTCAAAATTTAAAATACTAAAAAGGTATTTGCATATTCTTATATCCAAAGTGTGGGGTTTTTTGGCGAATGATTATATGCTAATATCTATATAAAAATCACTAACATTACTTTTTTATATACTCTAACATAAGTGTATAATTCATACGATTCTTAAGTGTGTTCATCGCATATTTGTAGTTAATACGTATTAATAAATCAAAATAAACTTGAAACGATGAGTAATTGCAAAGTACAATAAAAACATCAATAACGGAAGATAATCGTCTACTCATCATTCTCGATGTTATCATAGAAATTTTGAAATTCATGTTGCCAGAGACATACTTCACATGCCGAAGAAGTAATCATGTCGTTGTCCTCTTCGTAACGATGCCCACCGCCATTGGCTGATAAAAACTTCGTGGTGCAACCGTTGCACTCGCAAATTTTTTGGATGTATGATCCCTTTAGTTGTTTCAATACTGGTATACCACGCCGCCAAATATGGTCTCTAATCTTGTTTTGAAGTTTATCGAGTCCTTTCATTGTTGTTGACTTCAACGGTTGTAATAAACTAGATAAGATCTTGGCACCCTTTTATTTTGTATCTTCTCCAAGACATATTAGTATCAAACCGTAAATATATATGATCTCTTGATTTCTTTTTCTTACAACTTCAGCTAACAGTTTGATTCCTTTGTGTTTTTATTTCCTTATAAAATATTTGATGAGTCCTTTGCGGTACAAGGCATCATGATTTTCATTCTTTCGACATCTCTTCATTAATTTTGAGAACCTTGTATGATTTTGAGACCATGGAAAAAGAGGAATATCACGAACTGAAAGTCGGTTAACAACATATGGTTCCTTACATATGTTGTTAAAAGACGTAGAAACTACACTAAGATTAGAAAAGGATGTTAAGGAAGAAGATGCAATTTCTGAAGAAATCTTTACAAGGATATCTTCGGGTAAAGAATCAAGAGTAGCTTTTGTATTTTGTGTAGTCATTGTGTAAAATATGAAAACAAGAATGATGGTATGATGAAATTGGTGAGTAATGTTCAAGAGTAACCAAGTATTTATAGAGGCTTTCATTTTATTTTTTTTAAATAAAAATTAAGATATATAAAATATATAAATAAGCTAATAAAAAAATTATGGCGTTAAATTAATAGTCATGATACTCCAAAATATATTTATGCAAGTATGAACATAATTTTGATATTCTTTCGATTATTTTAATAAATAGATTACATGAATCCAAAATTAAAAAAATTAATTGAACATGATTGCAAGTTTTGAAAACCAATAAGTGATATGAATTGAATATGATCCATACCAAAATTATTGTTACTATCTTGATGTGAAAGTATTCTATCACAATCGTGTATTGGGTTAATTGTAATCAACATCCAGGTTGATATTTAACATTGAAATATTTATGATTACGCATAAGTAACTTTTGAAACATTTGAAATATTTATTCGACTAATCTGTTGTTAAAATATCGAAATATTTTTATAACATTCAGACGTGTTGCTATGTATTAATATTCAACGAATTATATAATTTTAAAGTTATTAAAAAAATAATCATGTAATTGTACAATAAGCTTATGTTATCGATCCATAATTTAATGAATTACATATGTACATATCTTTGTATCGCATAAAATGTTAGATAATAAAATCCCATTCTAATAAACTTCATATTTCATAATTATATAGAATAACTTTTTATTTCGTATAAAATAGTTTATATATATATATGCTTAATATGTATTATGTACTTAATAATTATGAATTTATCATGTAAAATATATCTTATGAGTATATAAATTTAGTTATCGTATGATAAGGAAAATTATTTTTGCATATGATTATATTTAACTAATCTCATTAAATCTTGTATATACATTTACAATATCAATTATTTATTTTTATTTCACTGAATACCATGTATGTATTCATTAAATTTAAACTGTTATATTATGTTTATAAATAATTATTTTGATCAACATATGTACATATAGTATATATATATATATATATATATATATATATATATATATATAACATGTGTTTTTGTGTAGTATATATATATACATATATAACACGTGATTTTTTATATTATTATTAGATATAATAAAATAAAATTAAGGGAAATTATATAGTTTCCTATGTATGATTTGAACTAATATTAAGTTTTTAAATTTATTATTTGCAAACATATAAAATATAATCGACTCTTTCGCGATATTTAATTAATTTAAATGTGTTTCATAATCAAAATAGTTCATGATATATGCATATATTATAACATTATGCAGAATTTATGTTTAAATCGAATTAATTATTCGTAATAAACAATGTTGATTCACGAGTTTATATTGTATTTGCAAATATAGGATTTGATAAGCATTTGAATATATTTCCGTTTATCTTTAATCTTCGTATTTTATAAATTTATTGTTAAAATATATATAGTTAATTACTATTATATATTACAAATACCACATGAAATCTATATTTTGATTCACATACAAGATAGTCGTTATTCGTCAATTTAATGTCTTATTTTCTTTCTATGGCTCACCATAACTCAGATCATCGATTATCTTTCTTTGATGTTACTCTTTTGAATCCTTGATTTTATGAATGGAGAACTCGTGTTAAAGTCCTAAGAATATTCGATCACTTTAATTATGAATATGAGACTTTGGATCTCATATTATCAGATGAACAAGTTTGCCAAAATCTCCGATTAATATATTAATCTTGATGTTACTTATATAGATGTATAACTATCTTCTCATTGTTATATAAAGAAACCATATACAAGCAACTATTTAAAAAGAGTTTGTTACACATATACAATCTAAATTTGATGAGGGTGATTGGATTATATTTTCTAACTTCAAATTAGTTTCTGTTAGTGGCGATTTTCGTCCAGCTATACATGACTTTAAAATTGTATGGAAATCGACATCTGTTAGAAGAATTCCCTCTAGGAGTGTTAACAATTATTTCAACTTTGTTGATTTTGATGATATCAATAATGGAACAATTGATCCATGTTACTGTGTGGGTGAGTTTTTTATTACCATATATCATAATTTATATTCGTTAATTATAATATAAGTAATTTATTAATTATGTGTAACAGATTTAATCGGAAAAGTTGTTAGCATTGGTTGGTAGATTCGTTGATCATATGTCACCTATATATAATATGCGTTGGGGATCCATTGATTTTGAACTAAAAAACGACATGTAAGTTAAATATATACATATTTTGCGTATAAATTATATGTTATATGATAATTAATAATGCAACTGTAATTTTATGACTAGGGGTATTCTTATAACATGTCATCTACCAAAGAATTATGCGTACAATTTCTTAACCGATCTTTGAGCACATCCTCTTAGCATTATTATTTGTGTTATGAGATTCACAAAAATTAAGAAAAATAAGGGAAAATGGCGAGTTACAACTGCTTACAATTGTACACAGCTAATGTTAAATCTAGATTTACCAGAAGTTTCAGATGTGAGACGAGATAAATATCTCATAGTCTTGAACAAGTTTTAGATTATTTATCATACACTTGTTTTGATAGCATATATTATGATTTATTAATTTATTAACTTTTTATTTAATTAATTATCTATTTCTATTCTCATATTATCGTAACGATAATTATAAAAACTTAAATATATTTTATTTGAACTGCTGATAGATTGGTTCGTTAAATTTAAATTTATATTATGACACTATTTGGTTTGTCGAGTAGCATATTAAATTTGTATTAAGATTATATATTCATGTTACCAATTAAAGAATTAAATAATTTTTTGATGGTTAACAAATTATTATAATTTTTTTTCAGACCTTTATTGTGTATATATTTAGAAAATATATTATATTTATTATATATAATTTAAATAGAATTTATATAATATACACATATTCTTAAGATAATGCAATTTCATATGAGTATTCAAATTTTTTATAATATTTTACATAATTAGATTATTTAATATTTTATACATTATGAAATTCATTATAATAACCAATCATATATATTATAAGTATTGTGTATTGTATATCAAATATAATTTATTAGGTTTATTTATAAGTTTATATTAAATACCATTATAATCGATTAAACACGTAAGATATTTTAGTTACAAAATTTTAAATTAAAATAACTATTATCTTCATCATATAATATATTCATATCGATTATACATATACATATGATTATGTCAAACTTATAGTTAATTCTATTTATAATAGAAAAATATATTTGAAATACTATGTTAAAGAATTAATTTCTACATGTTTAATTTAATACCAATAATGTAATATTTGATTTACTTAATCCTATTATGAAATTTAATCTATGTTGACTTGGTGTTCGTAATTTTTTTATATAATCTAGATTATGTTTGAAATGCATACAATCTTAAATTGTATTCGTAAAATACGTTTAATTGAATAGTAAATATGAATAATATCAAAGTAAAATTGAAAAGATAGGTAGCATAAAAGAAAAAGAAAAACAGAAAAAATGACAAAAACATAATAAAATTTAATACATAATATCAATGTTAATATTATCATAAAAATGTTCAACTTCATGATGCTGTGGAAACCCGTATTTTGACGAGGAATTTTTTTTCGTTTTTGTAAATATATTTC